>CAUYUJ010006742.1:5000-33413 GCA_963575745.1 Prorocentrum cordatum | reverse complement strand
AGGAGGCCCAAGAGGCCTCCCAGGAGGCCCAAGAAGCTTCTCAGGAAGCCCAAGAGGCCTCTCAGGAGGCCCAAGAGGCGTCTCAGGAGGCCCAATAAGTCTCTCAGGAGGCCCAAGAGGCCTTCCAGAAGGCCCAAGAGGCCTCCCAGGAGGCCCAAGAGGCCCCCCAGGAGGCCCCCCACGAGCCCCAAGAGGCGCCTCAGGAGGCCCAAGAGGCCTCAGAGGAGGCCCCCGAGGCCTCCCAGGAGGCCCAAGAGGTACTCAGGAGGCCCAAGGGGCTCCCCAGAAGCCCCAAGAGGCCTCTCAGGAAGCTAAAGAGGCCCCCCAGGCGGCCCAATAGGCCTCCCAGGAGGCCCGATAGGCCTCCCAGGAAGCCCCGGAGGCCTCCCAGGAGGCCCCAGAAGCCTCCCAGGAGGCCCAAGAGGCCTCTCAGGAGGCCAAAGAGGCCCCTCAGGATACCCAAGCGGCCTCTCGGGAGGCTCAAGAAACCTCACAGGAGGCCCAAGAGGCCTCTGAGGAGGCCCCAGAAACTTCTCAGGAGGCCCCAGAGGCCTCCCAGGAGGCCCAAGAGGTTTCTCAGGAGGCCCCAGAGGCTTCTCGAGAGGCCCAAGAGGCCTCGCAGGAGGCCCAAGGAGCCTCCCAGGATACCCAAGAGGCCCCTGAGGAAGCCGAAGGCGGCATCCCAGGAGGCCCCGCACGCCCCGCGCGCCTCGCGCGCCACGCGCACCGCGCGCGCCACGCGCGTCCCGCGCGCCCCGCGCGCCGCGCGGGCCACGCGCGCCACGCGCGCCGCGCTGCGCCTCGCCCGCGACCGCGAGGCCTCGCGAGCCCCGCGCGCGCCGCCGCGCCCCGCGCGTCCCGCGTGCCCCGCGCGACCAGTGCGCCCCGCGCGCCCCCAGCGCCCGCGCCCACCCCGCGCCCCCCCCCACGCCGCACGGCCACCATCCCCGGTTAGCCCTAGTAGTAAGTAGTAGTTGTAGGAGTAGTCGCAGTAGTAGTCGTTAGTAGTAGTAGTAATGGTAGTAGTAGTAGTAGTAGTAGTAGTAGTAGTAGTAGTAGTAGTAGTAATAGTAGTAGTAGTAGTAGTAGTAGTAGTAGTAGTAGTAGTAGTAGTAGCAGTAGTAGTAGTAGTAGTAGTAGTACTACTACTACTAATGATAATGAAAATAGTATCAGTAATAATGATCAAACTAATACTAGTGTTAGCAATAAGAATATTCATGATAGTAATGATAGCAATACGGGTAATACTCATAATAATAGGAAGAAACATACTAAGACTAGTAGTACTAATAATAATACTAACCTTAATAATACGAGTAATAATAACAATACGCATTGAAGAAGACGAGGAATATCAATAATAATAAGCATACAAATGATAAGAAGGATGCGAATAGTAATAAGAGGACTAATGAGCAGAAGAGGAGGAGGAAGACGAGGAGGAGGGGGAGGGTGAGGAGGAGGGGGGGGAGGGGGAGGGGGAGGAGGACCTCCTCATCCTCCCTTCTCCCCCGTCCTACATATGGAGTGGTGGTGGAACATTTGCCCATCAATGGCGTCCTGCCCCTTCCGCTGCCTTCTGACTTGGCTCGCACCTGGCTCGGTCGGTGGGAGGGCGGAGCCAGTGGTCGAAGAAGAAAAAGCGCTATAAACATGATTCTTGGGCGCTCCGCGCGGATTTCTTGGATCCGCGCTGGGCCCCCCCGGCGGCGCCTTCGGCGCCGCCCCTGGCGCGCTCCGCGCGCCAGAGAAGGGGGTCCCAGCGCAAATCCGAGAACTCCGCGCGGAGCGCCAAAGTTTGTGATTACGGCGTGCTCTCCTCTTCTGGGTGGGGTTCGAGGTTTCGGAGGTGTTCGCACGTTCTCGTCGGTGCCCCGCGGTCTTCAGACCTCGGCAGGCGTTGCAGCAGCTGCGCCTCGCCGAGGGCCTTCCACAGGGGTGTCCGGATCGTCCCCGGCGGGCCGCCGGAGGGCTGAGGCCTGGACCGAAAGCCGGGGGACGGCGTCAGGCCCTCGCGTCTCCCCCATCTGCGCCGCGGAGGGAGTCACCACCCACCAAACCACCCCAACCCAACCCGAAGGCTCAGATTTACCCTCGATTTCCAGTGGGGGGGGGGTCGGGAACCATCGAAAAAACACATGTGGAACCCTTACCCCCCCAACCCGAAATTCCGGTCTTCGGGTTGGGTTGGGGTGGTCTGGTGGGTAGTCAGGGAGGGGGGACAGGCCAGAACCGAACGTAAGGATGATCAGAGCGTGAATTACCTGCCCCGCTTTCGCTTCCAGGCAGAACCAAGGCATACCACGCGCCTCTTCGTCAAGCGGCCTGACCAGCACAGGCCGTAGTTTGGCATCGCTTGGTATTTCTTGGAAGCGAGGGTGGTCAAAAGCGAGGCAGGTTTGTTTCCCGCCTAGTAAGGATGAGCCACTTTCCAAGGGTCGGCCCTGCACCCGTGCCTCCTCGGCCCGTCCATTGGCCACTCTCGACGGCCCGCCCCGCCCGAGGGGCCTCGGCACGGGCGTGCCGTGGGCCTGCGCCCTTACCGCGCATCCCTGCTATCAGTTTTGACTGTACTCCAGATTTCGTAATAAAGGGAGGGGGTCTCATTTCGGGGGGGGTCTCTTCCAGGCTATCTTGGAGGGCCTGGGGGGTCTGGGGACGATGTTTTGGAGGGTTCTCCCACGGGGGAGGTCTGAAATGGCTTGCCTTGGAGGGTCCAGGCCCCCTCCCTTTTATTACGAAATCTGGAGTGTCCGTCTTTCCATGTCCCCCACCCGACGATCAAAGTTGGCGGCGGCTCTGATGAGTTGCCCTTCGACCGCCGTCTTCCCCGCGAGTGCCGTCGGTTTTGGGGGGAATGGGGGTGTCCATTCGGTAGGGGGAAACAACCAGTGGGCACTCCCTCGCTCCCCCAAACTCAAGAGCTGGCACGCGCGGGGGAGACTGCGGTCGAAGTGCAGCTCATCAGATCCACCGCCAACTTTTGAACATTGGGGGAGAGGGAGGCGCTGACCGATGCATGCGGCATGCGTGTTCGCTATTTTTGTCCGAGGCCCGTTCGTTGTTCCCCTCGGCCCGACGCACAGGAGCAAGAGGAGGCACGCGCACGGGGACAGCGGCCCCCCCCCTGGGCGACCTTTACTTCCCCATTTGGGAGCCTGTCCCGACGCCCGCGCCAGTGCCCAGGCCTGGCCAATGTGCCACACCGTGCGCCCCCACGGCGCTAGAACTACACGCCAGCCCTGAGATCCTGGCGTCGGAGGAGGCGGAGGCGGAGGAGGGCGGAGGAGGAGGAGGAGGAGGAGGAGGAGGAGGAGGAGGAGGAGGAGGAGGAGGAGGAGGAGGAGGAGGAGGAGGAGGAGGAGGAGGAAGAAGAAAGGGTTCTAGCGGAAGTTGGACAATTTGGCGAAAGGTTCCCGGGTTCCCAGTTCCTGGTTCCCGGGTTGCCGGTTATTGGTTCTGGGCCGATTTCGGTGGGTTTTGGGTTCCCAGGCTCCTGGGTTCCTGGTCGATTTCCTCAGCGAAACCATTGGTTGGGTTTTTTCGGAACGCCAGATTTCAGCGTCGTGCGCCCTCACGGCGCTCACCACACGCCAGGGGGTGGCGGCCCCTGCACTAGGATAATGTCCGGTGGGGGGCGAGTCCATCTGCACCAAGCGCCCAGCTGCATGATGGACCATGCATGATCGTACGCCTGGACGGCCAGCATCTCTGCCGAGTGTTTTCTCGGCTTGACCGCCCGCCCGCGTTCCTCGGGATCAGCGGGCCGCCTCGGAAAGTGCATCGGCAGGGACGTCACTGGTACTGTCTAGTGCTGTGTCGGGCGTGTCCCCTACAAGCGGATTTTGGACACAAATTCAGAACACGTTAAGTAATCAAAAGTGATTCAAAATAGTCCAAACATCGTCCCCAGACTATTTGTTTCTATTTCTGAATATTCCCCCTGTACAGGGACAGGCCTGACTTAAGTCTAGTGCTTGGGTCGCCCAGGTGGCGTAGTCCAGCCGCATAGCACCTGTCGTCGCCCGCGTGCCTGCCACTGCCTGTGTCACGGGGCTTCCCCAAACCCTGGCAACGCTCGAACGTGCCCACCCGTAAGTACCCAGGAGGAGGAGGAGGAGGAGGAGGAGGAGGAGGAGGAGGAGGAGGCGGAGGAGGAGGAGGAGGAGGAGGAGGGGAGAGAGGGGAGGAGGGGGAGGAGGAGGAGGGGGAGGAGGAGGAGGAGGAGGAGGAGGAGGAGGAGGAGGAGGAGGAGCAGGAGGAGGAGGAGGCTTCCTGGCAGCTTTTCGACTTCGCTCTGCGCGTCATTCCTACGAGCCACCGCGGCCCGCCGACAGGGCGCGAAGCTTGCCGAAACACTCCGCGCCGCACAACGCCTCGGCCTCGACACGCGCCGGTGGTTTCGTTGCGCCGCGCGGCACGGCAGGCCGAACCCCCGCTGCGCGAGGGCGGCCGTCAGCCTGACAGGGCGTGGATCCCGACGTCGACGTTACTCAGTTACTCAAAATGGTGGTGTACCGTACAAGCACAGTACACTCACAGGAAAAAAAGGGTTACGTAGGTCTCCTCACCTCCCTGAGTCCACGGCCTCGTGGTGGGAGAGCTACGGAGTTGGTTATAGTAAGGTCTGTTCCTGGTAGGATCCTTCGTTTGAGTTTCCTACTCTCAGACGAAACTTTCCCGTCGCACAGTCCACGCAGTTTAGGGCCCGCTTTGCACGTGGTGAAAGCACCGCACCGAATGCAATGCACCACAGGCAACCCAGAGCTCTCGACCCAAGCCACGTGGAGGTTGTGGTGGTTCCTCGGCCCGTCCAAAAAACTAGCAAGCGACGGGTTCAAGCCATTACAGTTCGGGCTGGGAACCGCCTTGCGGCCGAGATATCTGAAGCAAAGGTTACATCTTCTCTTCCCGTCATGGAAGACGGGCTCATGAGGGGTATGTGGCTTGGGAGTGGCCTTTGGACCCACCCGAATCCGACCCAGCTCACCCAGCTCCCCGAAGGTAGGCCACTCCGCTAGCACTTTACCCATACCGTGAATTAAGGTAGTGTACAATTTGGGAATGGTCTTGCACTCTTCTGAAACATTGTTGCTGAAACCATGGGCCCGAGCAGCGAGCCCCGCATGGTGATCAGCAAGCTTATTACCTCGCACATAATAAACCTGGTCAGCAGCGACATCCTCCTCGGCCCTATGGGCCTTGACCTTGGAGAGCCGAGGTGGGTCCCCAGGGAGCCTGCGGGCCACTTCCCGCCAGACATGGGCCATCGGGTTGGCCCCAGACAGGGCCCACTGGTGGGCCCTCTCAGCTTTCAGGAGGGTCGCATAATCAACATAAAGAGCACCCGTCTGACATTGATCAGCCGAGTAGGTGGTAGCTAGCATGATGGCACAGTGTTCTGCTGAGCCACTGGGCTGTTCCATCGTACCTGGGACAGGGGATCTAATACCTCTGACCAGGTCCCCACCTTCATTCACTTGGACTACTGAACACCCAGCCCTGGAGCAAGGCTTGAGCTGGGGGAACAAACACGATCCATCAGTGAAAAGCTCAGCCCCTGGTGGGAAATCGAACGGCGGGACGTCCACATCCCCAGAGCCAAAAAACTTCAAATCCTGGACCCAGTCCTGGGCAGGGGGCTCCTTTGAAAGATCTGGCCTGGCAACCCAAGCACGGCTAAACAGGAGAGACCCAGGACCATCTTCCAGGGCTTGCTGAATTAACGTCTCAGGGAAAACCTCACTTCGGACAGCTGACGCAACAGGGCAAGAGCAGGACCAAACGCGGTGCCACGCTGTGTCGAGCTTGCCACATCTACTACACACAGAGCTATAATTGTAACCCCACCTCACCAGGGCCTCGCCCGTCGGGAGGGTTCCACAAAACAACTGCCTCACTCTGAGCTTTTCTACCAGCGTCAGGCCTAGCTTGGTGGAGTTCATCTTCTGCTTGATGAGTTCCCACCACAGTCCTCGGGTCTCAAGGTCCTGAGTGTCAAAATCGGTTTTCGCGCAAACTCCTCGAACATATTTCTGGATATAAGTGTCTTTAAGCTGGTAGGCGAACCTTTTGGCCACCAGAGCTGGGCTCACCTCAGTGAAGTTCAGGGTGACTCCGATGGCGTCCTGGAACATCCCAGGGCTCAACATTTTCCAACCAGCTTCCTCACACCACAGAAGGGCATCGGTCATTGGTCCTCGGGATCGGAAGAACCAATTTTGACCCTTCGTCTCCTCGAGGCGGCGGGCAGCAGCATGTGAGGCTTGACTGAGCAGCGCGGCCTTCTCCTCCTTCTCCTTTTCCTCCTCCTCCTCTCCTCCTCCTCCTCCTCCTCCTTCTCCTCCTCCAGCATGTGGCGAAGTTGATCTGGTATAGCCAGGACCCCAGCTAAGGGGACCCGGTTAGTGGTAGGGCCTTGGAGCCCCTAAATTAGCCAGAATCACTAAACCAGGTTTGCCGTAGCTGGTGCTTTTTCGGGTGACGGCAGTTCCGGTTAGTGGAATTGGCGAGGGGGGCGTCCCCCAGTACAAATCATTAAACCAGGTCCCACTAAACCCAGTTCTGCCAACGCCCGAGTTGAGCAAATCCAGGCGGCGGCGCGCCGCACTGGTTGTTTGTCGCTGTGCCCCCCCCCCCCCCCCCCTCCGACGCCCAGCACCGCTGGGCGCCTGGCGGCCCCCTCGGAAGCGGCGGCGCCAGGTCGGGCAGAGCTCCGTCAGGGCGCGGGTCACTGCAGCCAGCCCTGCAGAGGACGACTGGGCATGCGACCGAGTCCTCCGCGAGCTCGCTGCTCCGAGGCTCATGAGCAGCCACCGCGTGAAAGGAGGGCGCACCTGCCCCGCGACCGTGCCGAGGGCCTGGAGGTGCTGGTGCCCGTGGTGCACCCTGGGCCTCGCAGGGAGGAGGAGGAGGAGGAGGAGGAGGAGGAGGAGGAGGAGGAGGAGGAGGAGGAGGAGGAGGAGGAGGAGGAGGAGGAGGAGGAGGAGGAGGAGGAGGAGGAGGAGGAGGAGGAGGAGGAGGAGGAGGAGGAGGAGGCGGAGGCGGAGGAGGAGGAGGAGGAGGAGGAGGAGGAGGAGGAGGAGGAGGAGGGAGGAGGAGGCGGAGGAGGAGGAGGAGGAGGAGAGGAGGAGGAGGAGGAGGAGGAGGAGGAGGAGGAGGAGGAGGAGGAGGGCGGAGGAGGAGGAGGAGGAGGAGGAGGAGGAGGAGGAGGAGGAGGAGGAGGAGGAGGAGGGGGGAGGGGGAGGAGGGGGAGGGGGGAGGAGGAGGAGGAGGAGGAGGAGGAGGAGGAGGAGGAGGAGGAGGAGGAGGAGGAGGAGGAGGAGAGGAGGAGGACGAGGACGAGGGACGAGGGGGAGGCGGAGGCCAGGAGGCGGAGGCGGAGGCGGGAGGAGGCGGAGGTGGAGGCGGAGGCGGAGCGGAGGGAGGCGGAGGCGGAGGCGGAGGCGGAGGCGGAGGCGGAGGCGGAGGCGGAGGCGGAGGCGGAGGCGGAGGCGGAGGCAGGAGGCGGAGGAGGAGGAGGAGGAGGAGGAGGGAGGGAGGAGGAGGAGGAGGAGGAGGAGGAGGAGGAGGAGGAGGAGGAGGAGGGGGAGGGGGAGGGGGAGGGTGTCGATTTCTCTCGTTTCGTTTGCTGCGTGCAATGTTTCGCTCCGTCCTAGCCTTTTTGGCTACAGGCCTTCGACGGGGCCACAGGTGCCCCGGGGTTAAGAGTAACCCCCTCGCCTTTCCTATTCTACCAATATCGAGCCCAATACCAACACTCCACATCCAACATCTCATCTCTCCCAGCTCAGCAGTGTGTGCGTGTGCGAGAAGGCGCTAGACGAGCGCCTGGCGGAGACCAGCAGCGAGGACGAGTGCTGGCCGAGAGTAAAGGAGTGCGCTGTGTGAAGCTTCGCTTCACATGGTAGCGGAGCAGGTTTCTGCTCCACGGAGAAGATGACGGAGGTCATGAAGACCCAGACGGTGCCGACGTGGAACGGCGGCGCCGGTACATGGGAGAAGTACCAGCAGGACGTGATGAACTACGTGGACGGCACGAAGTGGGAGGACAGGTACCTGTGCGGCCCCAGGTTGGTCGCTCGACTGACCGGTGCAGCGGCGACGGCCTGCATCGGCCGGCCTCGCGGGTGGTTGTCCAACAGCTGGGGTGCCGACTACCTGCTGGAGTACTTACAGAAGAACGTGATGCGACAGCCGGTCGAAGACGTCGGGCACTACATGGAGGAGTATTTCGTGAAGCTTCGCCGTCGGCGCGGCGAGGGCATGGCCGAGTACTGCTTGCGAGTGCACGAGAGCTACCAGCGTCTTCGAGTGGCTCTGGCGAGAATGGTCAGGAAGGACGCTAAGGATCAGATCATGCCGGACACCCCGAACACCCAGGCAGCTTCATTCAGTCCCTGGCCGACGGGCGGCAGCTCAGGGGATGCCTCTTGGCACCGCGTCGAGAATGGAGAGGGCATTCTCGAGGGCGATGAGGAGGCACCTGAAGTGCAGGACTGGCAAGTTCCCGAAACTCAGCGGTGGCAAGGACGTCAGGCGTGGCAAGGCCAAGGCGGATGGCAAGACGGGTGGCGCAACAACGGATGGCAGAGCTGGAACAGAGATCCATGGGCCCGTGGTGGAGCCCAGAACGGCAGCCAATGCTCTTTCCCCACCCAGGACTTACCCGAAGTGCTGCCGAGCGTCGTCAGAGGATGGTACCTACTACATCGAGCAGGCCTGGACGGCGGCGAGATAGCAGCGGTGATCGGCTCATGTCGGGGCGATTTCACGGCCGACAACGTTGAGAGCGCTCTCAGGACACAGTGGCCCAGCGACGAGAACCTGAAGGACAGGGACTACCGCAAGTCGAAGTTCATTCGGCAGCAGGTGGCGGCAGCGGCGTTCTACGGGGACGATGCTCAGACCTGGAGCGACAGCGACGAAAGGGACAGTGCGCTGGCGGCAGCGTCGACTACGGAAGGCGAGGAAGAAGGCGTCGACGACGAGGCCTACGCGACGGCGATCACCGAGGAGGAGGAAGCTTACGCACAGTTCCAGGCGAGCCAGAAGCGGCTCCAGGACGCGCGGCAGCAGATCAACAGGCATCGCACGGGCAGGAAGTTCTTCGGCTCCGGAGGGGGCCAGCGAAGTGACGGACGTCAGGGGCCATGCCTGAAGTGCGGAGGTGCTCATCGCACCGGGAGCTGCCCGGACAAGGCGGACCCCAAGTTGGGCCAGGGCCGACCAGCACCGGGCCGAGGCGGCGGCGACGGCGGCGGCAGGCTCCAGGGCCTCATTTTGATGGTGGAGTCCGACGCCAGCGTAGATAGCCAGACCGTGCTGGAGGCGGAAGAGCTCGGAAACACGGTGGACTTCGACGACCCCGAGATCAGGATGTCGTACATCGTCGAGAGGACCACGGAGACCGGGCACGGGATCATGGACTGCGGCGCCACGAAGACAATTGGCGGCATCGAGGCGGTGGAGACTCTCAACGAGATCTTGATCTCTCGAGGACACCCGCCGATGGAGGTGAACCTGCAGGATCGGCCCGTCTACAAGTTCGGCAACGGGGAGGTCAAGCGTGTCTTGTGCCGGGTCAAGTTTACCCTTTTGGTGCAGGGGACGTATGTGTCGTTTTTCGTGCACGCGATCGACGCCAAGGGGATTCCCATTCTCGTGTCGATCGAGACTCTGAACAACTTGGGGGCCATCGTGGATTTCGAGGCGGCCTGTGGCATTTTCAAAAGGGTCGACCCGTCCAAGATGATATCCTTCCCCAGGTCCCGTACTGGCCACCTACTGATTGACCTGACGTGCGACCTGCTCGGTGGGACGAACATCGAGAGACCAGCAGACTGCATCCTGAGTCGGGGAGTGGCATCGTTTTTAGACAAGCCCGCTGGCGACCCAGCGAGTGAGCATGCGCAGGAGCAGAGTGCGCCGTACATCACCTCTCCCTCCTCCGCCTCATCACCTCTGGCGTTGGCGGCATCGACCACCGACAGCAGTGGAAGTCAGACGTTTGGTCATGAGGCACATACGGGCTCCACGGGGACATCAAGTTCCTCACTGGGGCCTTGCAGGGCGTCAACGGGACCTCAGAGACCACCTACGAGAGCTCAGAGCAAGCCGACGAGTTTCTCAAGTACGCCTACTAGCTCACAGAGTACCTCTACGGGATCTCCAAGGGCGCCTACGGGTCCACCGAGCACCACTACGGGATCTCACAGAGCCTCTACGGGGTCCCAGAGTAGGTCTACGAGTCCAGAGGAGTTCGGATGTCTCGGGGAATGTGGTCCAGCGGTCCCGGGAGATCCAGTATCAGGCGGACCTCGTCGGGGTCCTGAAGGAGGAGACGCGGCCATCCGAAAGGCCGACGCCAAGCTGAACCCAACATGGTCAACAACATTTCCGTTCCACAATGCGACGGCTCAAGCTTCGGCCTCTGCGAGTACCCCGTCGGTTCCAGACGTCCGAGCAGATGTCCCAGCACCCGGCCACGTCCGGCATGCGCAAGGGCGAGCTCCTCTCGGAGCTGGCGCTATGGGACGAGGACGGCACCCACATGACGTGCGACATGCTGCGGGCCCGGCTTCGCCAGATTTACAAGGCGATGCCAGTCGGTGGTGCGCCTGTGCGCCACAAGAAGAAGGCCGAGCTTGTCGAGGACGCGACGACCATGGGCTGCGTCCTGACGGGCAAGGAGACGCGCGGGGACCTCCAGATCCTGATCACGGAGAAGTACGAGCAGTCCTTGGTGATGGTCAAGGGCACCGACATGATGCCGTTCGGCCGCCACAGGAGGCTAACGGTCCAGGAGCTACTGGAGAAGGAGCGGGAGTATGCCGGGTGGTTGGTGAGCCTGGACAACCCGCGCTTCAAGCGTCTCACGGACTGGCTGATCTCCAAGGGGGTCAAGTCCGAGGACATGATGAACCAGCTCGAGCTGCCTCAGCCCAAGGTGAAGGTGGGGAAGCTCGAGAAGACGGAGGGCCCGTGGCTGCTGATCAAGGATCAGTCGCCCCAGCGTCCGAAGGTGAAGCGCTCTCTGACCGAGGAGACCGCCGCGATGGACACCACGGGGAAGTCCAAGGACGACCAGATTATAGACCTGCTCGGGGAAATGAAGATGGCCGTGAACGCGCTCACGACCAGGGTGCAGAAGGTGGAGGAGATGGGCTCGTCGTCGAGCGGCCCGCCTGGGCCGGCCGGGCAGGGCCAGTGAGGGACCTCACCGACTCCCAGGCGACCTGGCTGGCGGGGTGCCTGGACAAGAGTGTGACGCCAGCCTGGACGCTCCTGACCGGGGCTGCAAGAGTCAAGCTAATGGAGGTCTGCTGCTCACCAGCGTCAGGCCTATCCCAATTCGTGATTCAAGAGTCAGGAGCGGACAGTGCAAGTCGAATTAGTGGCTGGAATGGTTTTGATTTATCCACCACTGCAGGTCTGCAGAAGGCACGAGCTGAGCGAGAGCGAGTACGTCCTATACATATGTGGTTCTCCCTACCTTGTGGGCCGTGGTCAGGCAATAACAATTTCAATCGTAACAAGCCGGAGGTCTGGGAGCAGGTCCTCCAGAGTCGAAAGAAGTCCAAGCGCCTGATTCGGAACTGCCTGACACTCGTCATGGACCAGGTGGCGGATCGGGGCCATGTGCATTGGGAGTGGCCAAAGGATCTCCAGCCGTATCGGTGGCCGGAGCTGAAGCAGGTCTTCAGGGAGTGCGACATGCGTCCGGTGGTCTGCGATGGCTGCATGCTGGGCGTCAAGGCTCGGGACACCGGGATGCCGATGGTCAAGCCCTGGGAGATCTGGACCACCTCCGATCGGATGTGCCAACGTATGGCTATCAGGTGTGATGGACGTCATGGGCACAGCCCATGCGTGGGGGGTGCAAGGACGGCGGCCACCGCGTACTACCCAGAAGCGTTCGTCAGGAGGGCGGCCAGAGCCATGTTGGAGGAGCCCAAGATGGAGGAGATCTGCAACGTCGTGCGAGAGTTCGAGGCAGCGGACGAGGAGACCGACACTGTCTACGCCGTGAACGCCTCGAAGACAGGGATCGATCCCGACGAGCTCCGGAAGGTGGAGATTGCGGCGAGACGGATTCACGCAGCCTGTGGGCACTGTCCGTTCGTTCAAGTAGCCAGGTCATTGGCGGCGCGAGGTGCTGATAAGCGGATCGTGGAGCACGTAAAGAACATGCGGTGTCCCGCCTGCGACGAGAGCCAGAAGCACGGACCGCCACGACCAGTCGGCTCGGCGGATGAAGTACCGAAGAAGTGGGCCGTCTTACAGAGCGACTTAGCAGAGTGGGAGAACCCGTGCAGCAACGAGAAGTTCAAGCTGGCCCTGTACCTCGATCAGGGGTCGAGGCTCGGAGTGGGACACGTCTTGTTCAAGATGGTCAAGAGCAAGAACGCGACGGCCGAAGAGTTGAAGGACTCAATCTGGAGCAGATGGATCGCTTATTTCGGCCGGCCGAGAGTTTTTCAAGTCGATCCCGAGGGTGCGTGGATGAGCAAGGTCATCCGGGAAAACTTGGAGTCGAGCGGCATCCAGATGGATCCCATTCCCGGACAAGCGCACTGGCAGATCGGAGGTATCGAGCGGCTCATCGGCCTCATCAAGGACCTCATGACTGTACTGGCTCGGGAGTGTCCAGGAAGGTCGTGCGAGGAATACCTGGCGCGCGCGATGGCGGCTTACAACGAGTTCGACCGGCACCGAGGTTTCTCACCGCTGCAGGTGGCCCTTGGCAGGGCTCCAGACCTCGACGGGTCGTTCATGGATGCTCCGGGTGATCCAGTCAACCTTCCGGCACTGGAGTCTGAGGCGGTCGACGCCGAGTTCGGGGAGAATTTCAAGTTCATGCGGCAGGCGCAGGAAGCTATGCTTAGATGGATCTATGCCGAGCGAGCTCGTCGTGCCAGCCATGCGAGGTCTCGAAAGTTGAAGGTTTACACTCCAGGTACGTTGGTGTATTATTTCAGGAACCCGAAGAGCAGCTCCATGACGGGCAGATTTTACGGTCCGGCCCGGGTCCTGGCTACTGAGACTGTTCATCGGGACGGCGAAGTTCAACCTCGGCCTCGGGTGTGGCTGAATGCCTGTGGTCGCCTCATCCGTTGTGATCCTTGCCAGCTCCGTGATGCGTCTGATCGTGAGGTGGCCGAGCACGAGATCATACACGGTACCGAGCTGCCCTGGACGTTCAACAGCATGACTCAGGGTCTCAGAGCAGGCCAGTATGAGGACTTAGCCGACGACCCGCGCCTGATCCCGAGCGACACGGAGTATGTTGATGCGGGAGACGTGCCACCACTACCGACAGTTTCGCCGACGTCCGAGGAGCCAAAGAGACGCATAAATGGCAAGCGTTTACCTACGGAGCACCACGCCTCGTCCAAGCAGCCACGGGTGGAACCATCGGCAGCGAGTGCATCAGCCTCTGGGTCTCAGAGTCTAGCTCCGGAGACGGCTACTTTTCCAGGGACTCCTACCAGACCGCCTAACAGGTCGCGGACGACCCCATCGAGACCCTCACCTTATGCCTGGGACGGTCTGCCACCAGCTGCGGCGGCAGGTGGCGATCACTACGGCAAGGCGCGGTCGGACAGGCAGAGGCGACGTGATCAGACGGAGGAGCAGGGTTTGACAGCCGAGTCCACGCCCTTCGAGTGCTTCTGGAGCCGGGAGGACAATGCCATCGAGGTGGAGATCAGTCTTCCTGAAGGTGCCCGAGGTGGGCATGCTATTCGTGACCTGTCGGTGTTCGTGGCCACCCAGCTCCGACGTCAACGTGCTGAGGTCCGGGAGCGAACCCTGACCGCCGAGGATCTGGAAAAGTTCAGGAAGGCCAAGACGAAGGAGGCGCAGGAGTGGATCAAGGAAATGGTCTTGGAGGGTCTGCCGAGTCATGTCACTGCTCCCAGTGACCGACTGATGCGCCTCAGGTGGGTTCTGACGTGGAAGATCGATCCTGCTGAACCAGGGGGTCGACGTGCCAAGGCCCGTTTGGTGATACTCGGTTTCCAGGACCCCGACCTCACCACCGAGGAGTCATACGCGCCGACAGCGACCAGGACTGCCCGGCAGGTGTTTCTGCAGAAGGCGGCGAACCTGAAGATGTGGGTGGCCAAGGGGGACGTGAAGTCCGCGTTCTTGCAGGGCGAGGAGCTTGATCGGGACCTGTTCGTCAAGCCCACGGGCGAGATTGCGGAGATGCTGGGCCTGCGCTCGGGCCAAGCAGCCATCCTGAAGAAGTCGGCCTACGGCTTGGTGCAAGCACCTCGAGCATGGCACCAGGCGGTGAATCGGAAGCTGAAGGATCTGGGTTGGCGACAACTGGAGTCAGATCCATGCGTGTGGGTTTTGACCAGTCCCTCGACGGCCGACGGCCCGGACTACATCGTGGCCATCGCCCTGTCCCACGTGGATGATTTTCTGTTCGCCGGCCGCGAGGCGGACAAGATCTGGCTCGAGGCCCGACGTCAGGTGATGGGGGCTTTCAGGTGGACCGAGTGGGAGTACGACACTTTCACGCAGTGCGGCGTCGACATCTCTCAGAAGGCTGATTTCGGTTTCACTCTGAGTCAGGCCACTTACACGGAGCAGATCGAGGAGATCGAGGTTCCAGCTGAGCGACGGCGACAACCTTCGGCGCCGGTGACAGCAACGGAGAAGAGCCAGTTTCGAGCAGCAACCGGGAGCCTACAGTGGAAGGGCACGCAGACTGGTCCAGATATCCTGGCCGAGCTGAGTCTCCTGCAGAGCAAGACGGAGTCATGCACGGTGGACGACCTTCTGAAGGTCAACAAGCTGATCAAGCGGGCCAAGGAGACCAAGTGCCGGGTGCTGGAGATCTTCCCATTCTCCGAGTGCGAGCTGGCTGTCGTCGGCTGGGGTGACGCCGCGTTCGGCAACCGCGTGGACGGCAAGTCGACCGAGGGCCGCGTGGTAGGTATCGTGCCCCTGTGCTTCTTGTCCGGCGAGGAGACAGGCGTGTCCCTGATAAGTTGGAGGTCAGGCAAAGTCGAGCGCACGTGTCGGTCACCGCCAGCTGCAGAAGTTTCAGCCACAGTCAATACGGAGGACGAGGTTACATTCGTGAGGTTTCTCTTGGCTGAGTTGTCGGGATGGAAACCAAATCTCAGAGACCCCTGGGCCCAAGTTCGAAGGATCCCGGGATGCCTCATTACCGACTCGAAGAACCTGTACGATCGTTTACGGTGTCCGGAGAAGCTCATGGGGGGCAAGGAGTTCAGGACTGGTCTGGAGTTGCTCGCCCTGAGGGACGGTATCGTCGCCTGTGAGTGCCCTGTGAGGTGGGTGCACAGTGATGCCATGCTCGCGAATAGTCTCACGAAGGGCCATGAGCGGTGGCAACTAGAGCTGTTTTTCAGTAACAAGTGTAAGTGGCGTCTGGTGTACGACCAGATGTTCGAGTCTGCGAAGAAGCGAAAGGGTTTAGGGATTCAAGCACTAGAGAATGTAACGTGTCTCGATTTTCGGCCGGATTTATGGGGTGATGTAGTGACTTCGGCTGGCAGTTTAACCTCCCATGCGTCTTAGGCCTGTCGTTTCACTTGTGGACTTGAGCGAAAGGTTTTTGGACCGGTGTCGATTTCTCTCGTTTCGTTTGCTGCGTGCAATGTTTCGCTCCGTCCTAGCCTTTTTGGCTACAGGCCTTCGACGGGGCCACAGGTGCCCCGGGGTTAAGAGTAACCCCCTCGCCTTTCCTATTCTACCAATATCGAGCCCAATACCAACACTCCACATCCAACATCTCATCTCTCCCAGCTCAGCAGTGTGTGCGTGTGCGAGAAGGCGCTAGACGAGCGCCTGGCGGAGACCAGCAGCGAGGACGAGTGCTGGCCGAGAGTAAAGGAGTGCGCTGTGTGAAGCTTCGCTTCACAGAGGGGGAGGGGGAGGGGGAGGGGGAGGGGGAGGGGGGAGGGGGAGGAGGAGGAGGAGGAGGAGGAGGAGGAGGAGAGGAGGAGGAGGAGGAGGAGGAGGAGGAGGAGGAGGAGGAGGAGGAGCAGGAGGAGGAGGAGGAGGAGGAGGAGGAGGAGGAGGAGGAGGAGGAGGAGGAGGAGGAGGAGGAGGAGGAGGCGGAGGCGGAGGAGGCGGAGGAGGCGAAGGAGGCGGAGGAGGAGGGAGGAGGAGGAGGAGGAGGAGGAGGAGGCGGGAGGAGGCGGAAGGAGGCGGAGGAGGAGGAGAGGCGGAGGAGGCGGAGGAGGCGGAGGAGGCGGAGGAGGCGGAGGGCGGGAGGAGGAGGAGGAGGAGGAGGAGGAGGAGAGGAGGAGGAGGAGGAGGAGGAGGAGGAGGAGGAGGAGCAGGAGGAGCAGGAGGAGCAGGAGGAGCAGGAGGAGCAGGAGGAGCGGAGGAGCAGGAGGAGCAGGAGGAGCAGGAGGAGGAGGAGGCGGAGGAGGAGGAGGAGGAGGAGGAGGAGGAGGAGGAGGAGGAGGAGGAGGAGGAGGTGGAGGAGGAGGAGGAGGAGGAGGAGGAGGAGGAGGAGGAGGAGAGGAGGAGGAGGAGGAGGAGGAGGAGGAGGAGGAGGAGGAGGAGTACCAGCAGCAGGTCGTCGCCTCGCAGTGCCCCCGAGGATAGACCTGCCGTGCCCGGCGCGGGGAGGGTCAGACACGGACGCTGCGCTCGCGGACTGCGCGGGGCCGTCTCCGGCGGGCCGGCCCGAACGCCGGACGCCCCCCGCGGTCGGAGCGTGCAGCGACCCCCTCCACGCCCAGCGCCTGCCTGTGCCAGCGCGCCGAGCATGAAGTCGGGCGTGTCCCCCTACAGGGGGATTTTCGACGAAAAATAAAAAATACTCCCAAAATAGTCAAAACAAAAAATCAAAAATAGCCTGGGGACTATTTTTTTGAGTATTTGTTGACCTTTTTGGGGTATGTTGGGGGTATTTTTCAATTTTTCGTCGAAAATCCCCCTGGAGGGGGACACGCCCGACATTAGGCCGAGCACGTGCACCCCCGGTCGGCGGGCCTGCCCGCGCGCCGAGCTCGGCAAGCTCAGCCGCGGGGCCCCCACGAGCCCGCCGGCCCGCACCCGTGTCGCTTCCGCCACCGTGGGCGCGCGAGCGGTGCTTCTGCGAGCGGCGATGCAGGAGAACCCATTGTAGGAAAGCATGGCACGTGGCCGAGCCAATCATAGTCTGCGCGAACGAGATGGGTACGGAAAGAATGGGCACCATGCCCAACAGCACTTCCGGTTCATTTTGAACAGGACTCGCTGTCCGTGTCGCCGCGGCTTGTGCCTATTTCAGACAGAAGGCCGCCTGCCCAACAGCGGCCGCTGTTGGTTTGGGACAGCATTTGTTGTTGGGCATTGTACCCATTTTTTCCGTACCCATTTCGGGCGTCCAAATATAGGATCGCGTGGTTCGTGCTTTCCTACAATTCGCTGTATCGTTTTCGTTCGATGCCTTCGCATTTTTGAAAAGTGGGAAACGGTGTTTCGTGATTTCCTACAAATTGTTCTGCGCGAGCTCGGCGTCACAAAAGCTGGATTCCCAAAATCGCCGTTAACCAACATCGTCGTTAGCGCGGCGTTGGCACCAGCCAGAGGTGCCCCCTCCAGTCCGGCGCGGCGCGATCGTACTCGCGCGGCGTCCTGTCGGGTGAGATCGCAGCAAGGTTCCAAGTTGGCCTTCTCCACGGCGGTGGAAAGCTTACGTCTGCTCAGCAGGGGCAAGAACAGACACGCACACACACACAGACACCATTAAACGCTGGTTTCCATGAATTTATGCGGGGAACTATGGAAGTGGGGGGGGAAGGCGAACACCCAGAACATATTTGAAGCTGTATGGAATACTGGCACTGGGATTCGTGTGTACTTCTTTGTGTGCCCCTGGGCCTCTTTCATCTGCCCTCGACAGATCTGGAGCGCCATGGCTGTGCCCATCACCATCAGGACAGCATCGCACCTCGCCCCGCCCGGGGCGCGCCCGCATACGCCTCCGCCAACGGGCCTCGGGCGGCCCGAGGCCGCGCGGCATCGAGCGTCCCGCGCAAACCGCCCACATGATGAACTGATGGGGCGGACGCTGGCGCCGTCGGACCGCGACGGGGCCGCGCTGCTGGATGGGCGCCACCACCCTCTTGGCTTAAGCCGGGCATGTCCCGCTGCAGGAGGAATATTCAGAAAACAGTCAGAGAATGGTCTGGGGTCGGCTTTTCGACTATGCTTGACAATTTGTGCTCATGTTTGGACTCTTTTGCTTCTCTTCCAGAGCCCCCCTGTAGGGGGACGTGCCCGACCGACCCAGCACCTGGCTCGAGGCCTGAGAGCCCGCCGCGAGGCAAACCGGTACCCGCGCGACGAGCCGCCCGCCCCAGAGCTCGGCGAGGACGGCCGCGAGTGGGAGGTGCAGCGAGCGCCGATTTCCCCGAAACAAGTGTGATCGCAACCATGCGCTGCACTGGCACGGCAACGATGCTCCGAACAAGTGTGATGAAAGCAAGGAGACGATGCTCCGAGCCCCGAATCATCAGGGGCAACTCGGGTCAGGGCTAACTCGGGTTCGTTTTTCGGGATTCCGAACCCGAGTTACCCCGGACCCGACTCACCCCGGATAATTCGGGCGTCCAGAGCCCCAAATCATCAGGGGTATCTCGGGGCAGGGCTAACTCGGGTTGGTTTTTCGGGAATCCAAGCCCGAGTCACCCCGGACCCGAGTTGCCCCGGATAGTTCGGGCGCCCAAGATGCTCCGAACAAGCTTATCACATTTGTTACCGTACATGGACATTATATTCGAACTTTGTGGCCCAAGATGCCCCCCCGACCCCCCGAAATTAAGATTGATGGCGTGGCGACGGGGGGGCGTGAGTGGACAGAAATATTCGAAACCCAAAGCGCCGCCTTTACTGAGACCAACTTTGATGTCGGGGGCGCGGGGGTGATTTAGAATCTTCCTCGAATGTGAGAGGGTTCGAATATATTGTCCATCTACTGTATCACATGTGTTTATCACACTTGTGTTTCATCACACTTGTTCTTATCACACGTGCTCGGAGCACGGTCTCCTGGCGGACCGCGCCGACGTCAGCCGGGGAGACGGGGCCCCTCGTGCCCAAGCCTTCCGCCTCCACTCGCGCCTCCTCGGCGTGGCTGCCGGACATCATCGGCCTCGGCCACCCTCAGGGATCTGACCTCCAGCGCGTCGGCCACCCCTCTGGTGTCGGCAGTCGCCCGCGCCCTGGAGCGTCGAGAACTGTCCTGTCCTATTGACAATCGGGCCGTCTCTCGATTCGCAGGCGGCACATACGGGGAACGACAAATTACATAAGCATCAAGCCTCGGAGGTCCGCGCGGACTTCTTGGATCCGCGCGGACCTCCGAGTTATTTTGTTAACGTCGTTGTTCGTTCACGTCATTGTTCGTTCCCCTAGTACACCTTGTGTTTTTCTCTGCCCGTGTCTTGACCTTCTTTTGCAGCGCATGGGTTAACCATGAAGCGCATGGATTAACCATTCGCTCGTCGGACGCGGCCTCGGCGTTCGACCCCGCCCCGCGGCATGTCGCACGAGCGAAAAGCGTTGGCACGACGTCTTCGCTGTGGACGGGGTGCCAGGCGCGCAGGCCCCCGTGGAGATCTGCCGAGCAGGGCGCGCTGAGCAGAGGTTTCGCGACGGACTGGGAGTCCGACGGGGCGGATTCCAGGCTCTGTGTTGCCTGGCCTGGACATATCACCAGCCTGGAACTTATCCCTATCCCTAAGATTGACACGCCAAAAGGCGATGACAATCTTAGGGATTCGCCCTCAAAAAATAAGGGAATCCCTAAGGTCGGCATCGTGATGAGGAGATGCCCAGCATAGGGATAGGGATATGTTCCAGGCTGGTAATCTGTGTTGCTAGACAAGGCGAGCAGAGACAGATGCAGAACTGTGAAGTCGTAATGCTGCCACTGAGCACTGCTCCGAATGGAGCTCCTGGCCAGGCCGACATTTTCGCGTGATGGCGCGCTTGGCAGCCAGTGCAATGGCAACCTGAGTCGTCCAAGACGATTGTTCAATGTGTGCGAGTGGGCATCTACTACAAATAACTTGGCACGTTTGTCACACGCCGTCGCTTTTGACGCATGTTCGATCGTTTTTTTGAGAACTGCGTCTTCGACCTGACGCCGTCGTCGCGTCGGGGGGACTCGTCGCCGCGACAGGGCGCGAGGCCACGAGGGCAGTGAGCTCAACTGGCGAGGGGGGCGAAGGCGTGGATCGGTGGGTGAACGGCGGGGAGATCATGGAATGTTCCACGCGCGCACGCAGCCAGAGGGGAATGCGCTGTCTGCGCGGCGCCAGTGCAGGCGTGCTCCACGCGAGGGTGCGGACCGTGACATGGTTTTCCAAATGAGCGACGCAACGAACAAACGGGGTCGTTTGCGCCGACATTGGCGCGTAAGCAGCCCGCGTAAGGTCGCGCGTGAGCGCCCTCGTCTCCAATGCAGCGTGCCTCGCTGGCGGCCCGCTTAAGCTGCGGCGTAAGGTCGCTGCGTCATCTCGCGTAAGACCCGCTTGATCGTCGCTCAATTGAGTTCCGCATTGTTTTACAGGGGTGACGCCTCCGATTTCGTTGGTTACAGTACCTCACCAGGGACCAGGTAACGCAAAGCCAGCTGTACCTGCAGGTGGGGCTCCAATGTCCCAGTCGGGATTGCTTCCGCCTCGTCCAGCGACTCCGCCATCAGTTCGAGGTATCGGTGAATGACTTTTGTTGTGCGGTTTTCTGGCAGGATGGGTCCGCATCGCCAGCAGCGGTCGCGGTCCTAGCCGCCCATCGCTGGCCCTGTCGGAGAGAAGCGCACGAGGAGGAGGAGGAGGAGGAGCAGGGAGGGAGGGAGGGAGGGAGGGGGCAGGAGGCAGGAGGCAGGAGGGACAGGAGGGACAGGAGGGAGGAGGAAAGGAGGCAGGAGGGAGAAGGACGAGGGAGGAGGGAGGAAGCAGGAGGGATGAGGGGGGAGGCAGGAGGGAGGAGGGAGGGAGGGAGGAGGGAGGAGGGAGGGAGGCAGGAGGCAGGAGGGAGGGAGGGAGGGAGGGAGGAGGGAGGAGGAGGGAGGCAGGAGGGAGGAGGAGGGAGGCAGGAGGGAGGAGGGAGGGAGGGAGCGAGGCAGGAGGGAGGCAGGCAGGAGGGGGGAGGAAGAGTGAGGGAGGAGGACAAAGGGGAGGAGGCAGCAGGACGGGCGGGCAGCGGAGCACGGGCCGGGGGGAAGGAGCGGCGGGCAGGGGCCCCCGGCCCCCGAGGCGATAGAGCGCACGAAGTCCGGGCAGCCCGGCGTGCTGGTGATCAGCTTCTCGACCACCTGGTGCGGGCCCTGCAAGGCCCGTAGTGGCTCTTGGTGTCGAACCAACAACACACACCCATACCCATAGGGGGGTCGGAGAGGGCTATGGGTGCGTGTTGTCGGATGGGGGTCCCCGCTCGAACGGGAGCGGTTCCCAGGGTCCGACAACCCGCACCCATACCCACAGCCAGTCCTCCTCCCAACGACCCCCCTATGGGTATGGGTGTGTTGTTCGTTCGTCAGTAGTGGCTCTTTCTTTGGAGGCAAAAAGGGGTGCGCGCCGAAATCCACTCCAGACGAAATCGAAGTTTTCTGGGGAGGGTTCGGTGTGCAGGCGCGCCCCGCCGCGCGGCGGTTTCCGGGCGCACCCTAGAGCGTGCTGACGCACAATGCGAGGCATTCGTTTTGCACGTTGCGCATGCTATCGCCGGGACGCGGGCCTTGAAGGCCCGCGTCTCGGCGGCTCAGTATCGTCTGGCCGATCCCTCTGCCTCGGGGGCGACTTAGTCTAGAGGGGGGTGATGTTTGGGGGGGATATCATGGCGTGGGCCATGCTATTTCCCCAGATTTCATGGCGCCTCTTTTCATTTCATCACGTCCCTGGCCCCCCCTTGGGCCGCGCACATGCTGCCGGTCATGATGTGCACCCCCCTCCCTCTTGGACGCCCCCCTCTTGGCCGCCCCCGATGATCACTATGCCCGTCCCCATCTCGAAGAGCAGAGAACGGCAGAAACATACACTTTTGGCGCTCCGCGCGGATTTCTTGGATACGCACTGGGCCCCCCCAGGGCGGCGTCTCTGACGCCGCCCCTGGCGCGCTCCGCGCGCCAGGGAGGGGGGTTCAGCGCAGATCCAAGAAATCCGTGCGGAGCGCCACAAGTTTATGATTCAGCCGTTTTTTTCTTCTTCTACCGTCTCATCCCTATCCCCATCCCGCCACTCCAATTGTCGATATGCCCCTGGAAACCCGAAGGGAACAGGCGATATCCATTTCCCCTATCTGGGGTGGTAAGTCTGTCGGTGGGACCCAGGCCACGCCAGTTGGGATATGGATCGGCTAAACGATCCTCAAGATTGCTGGGAAACATAGGCAGGCATAGCCCTGAATTGTTGGAGCTCCGCGCGGGTTTCTGGGATTTGCGCTGGTCCTCCCTTGCGGCTCCTCGGGCGCCGCCGCCCTTGGGTGGGGGGTCCCGGGATACCTCACATGCCTATGGGGTCGGCGGATTTTGTTAGTCGTTCCTCCACGTTCCTGTCGCAGTCGATATCTTGCATTATCCACTCCCCGCACCGTGCCTCGTGCTTCCGCGCTGTGGATCTGCGGCCAGGTCATGGACCCAAAGGTCGACGAGCTCAGCGAGACCTTCGCTGGCAAAGCGGCGTTTATCAAGGTCCGAGCTGCAAGAGACGGGGGTCCATGCAAACAGAACAGGGGTCAGCTGGAGCGCCGGATCTAGCAGGAGCTTGCAGAGCCATGGGTGCATTGACCCGGGCTTGCGCGCAGGATCTTGCAGGATCTTGCAAAGCCTGACTGACCCTTGTCTGCGTTGGCCCGGGTCAGTGCGTCCCCGAAAGGTCATGGGCGACAAGGACGACAACGATGGCGTCCGCATCATGCGTCGCGAGGGGGTTCGCACGGTGCCGCTCTATCAGATCTACAAGAACGGTGCAAAGGTGGACTCCATCTCAGGCCCCTCGGCTGGATGCGGGAGGGTGACGGATTTGCATCCTCGTTCACTTGGTTGAGCCAGGGCCCATTGTTTGGCCTTGTGGAGGCTCAGGTGGTCGCTTTGTCGTTTCCCTGTGTCGGAGCAGGTGGCCAGACCCGGGCGGACGTAGGGTGGCCCTTTGAGCTGCCAGTCAGGATTGGGCCCTGTGCTCCCTGCTCATGCGGCGTCTACGGCGTTGAGGGAGCAGGAGAGGGCATGAGCCGCGGATGGAAACCATCGAACACAAGCCTAGCCAGGCAGGTCGTGTGCTCTCGGAGAGGCCTCCGGGACGGTAGTGCTCCAGCTGCATGTCTGCCACGGACGGCCAATCCGCCGCATCCCGGATGTACGGGCAACGCATCGACGAGCCGACGGGCACCGTGCCGCGCAGAAGTGCGAGAACCGTCGATGGGGGCAGACATCGTGTTGTGGACGGGGGGCGACGCGCTCTGCCCGACACGGATCCGCCCAGACGGTTTGTTCGAGTGCGAAGGGGGCATGCAGTCGGTGCGCCGAGGTAAGGACCCCTCTTTGGGCTCAGGAGGGAACCTCCTCGGCGGGCCCTTCCCAAACCGCAGAGTGCCCGGGCGGCAGCAGGCCAGGAGCCATGTCGATAGGGGTTCCTCGAGCTCCTGGGGCCATGGGCTCTTGTAGGTTGCCCTCGGGGCACCGGGCGATCCGAAAAACGCCGATTCTCTTCGATTTGGGGTCTGCCCAGGCTGCGTCAGGCCAGGAGCCAGGTCGATAGGGGCTCTTCGAGCTCCTGGGGCCATGGGCTCTTGTGGAGGTTGCCCTCGGGTATCTGAAAAAAACGCCGATGTTCTTCGATCTGGGGTCTGGGAACCTGCCGTGGCCGAGGCTCGCCGTGTTCAGAAGCGCCTTTTTTTGCGAAGGAGAAAACGGCATAAATCAGAGCCTGAATTAGCTACCCCGCTTTCGCCTGCAGGCAAAACCACGCCATACCACGCGCCTCCTCGTCAGGCGGCCTGACCAGTACAGGCTGCAGTCTGGCATCGTTTGGTATCTCTTGGAGGCGAGGGTGGTCAAAAGCGAGGTAGGTTTGTTTTCCACCCAACAAACATCAACTGTCGACTCTCCGTGCGGAGTTCTTGGATCCGCGCGGGGCCGCCCGAGGGCGGCGCCTCTCAAGCGCCGCCCCCAGCGTGCTGCGCGCGCCGGGGAGGGGAGTCCAGCGCAGATCCAAGGAATCCGCGCGGAGCGCCAAAAGTTTATGTTTCTGCCGTTTTTGTTTCTTCTTCTACCGTCTCATCCCCTTCCCCGTCCCGCCACTCCGATTGTCGATATGCCCCTGGAAGCCCGAAGGGAGCAGGCGATATCCGTTTCCCCTATCTGGGGTGGCAAGTCTGTCGGTGGGACCCAGGCCACGCCAGTTGGGATAGGGATCGGCTAACCGATCCTCAAGATTGCCGGGAAATAAGTTTATGTTTCTGCCGTTTTTTTCTTCTTCTATTTTCGCTCCTTTGGTCAGCGCTCCTCGCGGTAGCACGGTCGCTCTGCAGTCAAATGGCGCTCCTCGTGGCAGCCAGTTCTTCGATTTTTTGGGTCGGGGAACCTGCCGTGGCCGAGGCTCGCCGTGGCAGCCAGAAGCGCCCTGTCGCTCCTTGGTCAGCGCTCCTCGTGGTGAGGGCGATCGCCGTGCAGTCCAAGCGCTTGGAGCGCAGCGCATGTTGGTTTCGGGAGGGGCCTGGGCTCTCTACGGAGGAGGAGGAGGAGGAGGAGGAGGAGGAGGAGGACCGGAGGAGGAGGAGCTCGGGCGCTCCTCGCAAACCTGGGGCAGCAGCCCGGTCCCAGAGGGCGCCTCGCTCCCCAGTTGGCACTGCCTATGGGGGGCAGGCTCTGGCTGTGGTCGCCAGCGCGGCACTGCCCTGCAGACGAGGCGTTCCAGAAGGGGCCTCGTCTTCGACTCGGCATCGCTCGGACGTGTACATCTTTTTTTGGAGCTTGATCGCCCTCCTACCCTGACACGTCGATTAGCGAATAGGCGTTTTCCGGCTCGCGAGAGGGCATCGCGACCGTCATTTTTGTGGGTCCAGGTCCGTCGGTTTCGGCCTTGGGCCGTCTTCACTAAAAGGATGGTGTACTGAAGGGAGACTTGTCCACCGCCGATCTTTCTCGGCGGGGACCACCGAGGAACATCATGGGGCATCTTGCAAAACAGAAAGGCACGCACGGCACCGAAGCGTGCACGGGGAATGGACGTCCGAGCGAAGGCAGGTGGCGGAGGGCCAGCGGCAGCGAGACGGGGGCGGCTCCGAGAGCGGAGGCCGGAGGAAGCACAGGTTAAGTCGGGCCTGTCCCCCTACAGGGGGTTTTCGACGAACAAATACCCCCCCAAATAATCAAAAAATAATACCAAAATAATCTGGGGACTATTTTTTGAATTTAGTTTTAACCTTTTTGGGGCATTTTCGGGGTATTTGTTATTTCTCGTCGAAGATCCCCCTGTAGGGGGACACGCCCGACGTAAAGCACAGGCCGCCCTCCCCCGCCCCCGCGGAGGCCGCACGATTGGAGCAGCGGTCATCGCCAACACGGGGCCATTCAGCCCCGTTCACGGGGCCAACACGGGGTCACACCAGCCCTGTTGGGATCCCGAGGGCTCCCGAGAGGGGCCACACAACATGCCCGCCAGCACGGGTGTTTGACTGCCGCAAGGCAGCAACGCTACACAACGGACGCGACCACATGTCAATGGTTTTGGGCCACCGCGGCGACCCTCACGGCGCGCTCCTGCGTTTGCGTGCGGCCTGCGGCGCTCATCCGGTCAGGCGCGGACCCCGACGCGCTGATCAAGCACATCGAGAAGCACGTGGGCAGCTGAGGGGGCGGATGGCCGCCTGCCCCCCCCGCAGTCCTCCTCCTGGCTGGCGAGGGGACGCCCGCAGTGCAGCTATTCTGCCTCGTGCGGCGGTCTGCAGTGGCACGAGCCTCGGGCAGGCGTAGTACTTTTAGTGTTCGGCCCTGCCGCGCCCCGGCGTGGCTTTGGGTCCCACAGCTCTGGCGCTAGCCGCCTGCATGAAGCCGGCGCACGTCAAGAGACGCGGAGGGAGGGACGAGGAGGATGAAGAAGGTCATGATCTTGATGCTGCTGACGATGCGGCTGATGATGATGACGATGATGCTGATGATGATGCTGCTGATGATGATGCTGATGA
Organism: Prorocentrum cordatum; assembly: GCA_963575745.1. Taxonomy (NCBI): domain Eukaryota; class Dinophyceae; order Prorocentrales; family Prorocentraceae; genus Prorocentrum; species Prorocentrum cordatum. The sequence continues at coordinate 7,238 of CAUYUJ010006742.1, read as the reverse complement.
TGATGATGATGCGTCGGATGATGATGATACTGGCAATGATGACGCTGCTGATGATTACGATTGCAACTACGAGTGCGAGTACGATTATGATTATGTTGATGTTGACGATGATGATGATGGTGGCGATGGTGATGATGATGCTGATGACGATGACGATGATGATGATGATGATGATGATGATGATGATGATGATGATGATGATGATGATGATGATGATGATGATGATGATCATGATGATGATGATGGTGATGCTGATGATGATGATATCGACGTAGATGATGCTGATGATGCTAATGACGATGATGATGCTGCTGATGATGATGATGATGATCATGATGATGAGGACGACGACAATGACGATGAGGCCGGGGAGGAGGAGGCGGAGGAGGCGGAGGAGGCAGAGGAGATGGAGGAGGCGGGGAGGAGGGGGAGGGGGAAATAAGGAATGATGATGGTGCAAGTGGTGATGATGAGGATGGTGCTAATGATGGGGATGATGACCACGATGACGAAGACAGTGGTGACGATACGATGACGACTATGGTGATGATGATTTTGATGCTGATGAGGATGATATAGAGGATGGTGGTGAGGGTGATGAGGATGGTGATGATATGGTGATGAGGATGAGCAGGGCGATGATGACATATGATGACGATGATGGTAATGATGATGCTGATGATGATGGTGATGTTGATGATGATGATGATGATGATGATGATGATGATGACGATGGTGATGTAAAGGCTGTTGCTTCTGTTGCTGATCATGATGATGACCATGATGATGATGATGACGATGATGATGGTGCTGGTGCTGGTGATGATGCTCATGATGATGGTGATGGTGATGATCATGGTGATGGTGATGATGGTGATGGTGATGATGATGATGATGATGATGATGGTGATGATGATGATGATGGTGCTGATGATGATGATGCTGATGATGATGCTGATGATGGTGGGGGTGATGATGATGAGGATGATATAGAGGATGGTGGTGAGGGTGATGAGGAGGATGGTGATTATATGATGATGATGATGATGATGATGCTGATGATGATGATGATGATGATGAGGATGAGCAGGGCGATGATGATGATGATGGTAATGATGATGTTGATGATGATGGTGATGCTGATGATGATGATGACGATGGTGACGTAGAGGCTGTTGCTTCTGTTGCTGATCATGATGATGACTATGATGATGATGATGATGATGATGATGATGATGATGATGATGATGATGATGGTGTCGGTGCTGGTGATGATGCTGATGATGATTGTGATGGTGATGATCATGGTGATGGTGATGATGGTGATGGTGATGCTGCTGATGATGATGGTGATGATGATGATGCTGATGCTGATGCTGATGATGGTGGGGGTGGTGAATATGACAATGCTGATGATGATGCTGATGATGCTGATGATGATGATGATGCTGATGAGGATGAGGATGAGGATGATGATGATGATGATGATGATGATGATGATGATGATGATGATGATGATGATGATGATGATGATGATGATGATGATGATGCTGATCAGATCCCAACGTGTGTGCCGATGGGGAGGCATGACGGACCAGAGCCTGAGCGCGCGCTCCCATCGGCCTCCTCCGCAGTTGCCCTGGGTCCAAGTATGTGGGCTTCGCCCTGCACCACCAATCGCGCGGCGAGGGCGCCTGTATATACATATATATATATATATATATTTCTGTTTGCTGGCCACGCCCCCAGCGCGCTGCCCCGCTCAGCATGGGATGCTCGGCATCGCTCGGACGTGTGCATGTTTCCTTCGGCGAGGACCATCGAGGAGCATCCTTTGATCATCTGGCGAACAAAGCCACGCACGAAACCGAAAAAAACACAGGGAATGGACGTCCGAGCGATGGCCAGGATGCGGGTCCTGCGGGAAGAGGGCCCTGGACCCTGGGGTGTGCTCCCCGGACGAGGTCTTCATCCTGACCTGCCTTCTGACGGCACTGGGGCCTCCTCCTCCTCCTCCTCCTCCTCTTCCTCCCTCCTCCTCCTCCTCCTCCTCCTTCCTCCGCCTCCCCTCCTCCTCCTCCTCCTCCTCCTCCTCCTCCTCCTCCTCCTCCCCTCCTCCTCCTCCTCCTCCTCCTCATCCTCCTCCTCCTCCTCCTCCTCCTCTCTCCTCCTCCCCCCCCCCGGGCCGCCCCCCGACCTGTGGAGGGCCCGGGAGCCCGAACATTGCGAAAAACCTCT
>CAUYUJ010006741.1:32500-51533 GCA_963575745.1 Prorocentrum cordatum | reverse complement strand
ACGGCTGGTGCCATTCCTGAACGTCCTGAATCGCGGACTCACCGTGATCAGCCCAAATGATATCTTTGATTAAGGCTGGGAGGGAGACCGGTGACCACCGTGGGCCCACTGGGCGTCTGCGTGGCGGAGAGGGGGGTGGAGGCGAAGGTGCAGTGTAACCCTGCAGGAGGGTGTGGGAGAGCCAGGCCTCTGCACGTGTGTGAGGCGACCAGCAGACTGGAGGCCCCAGAGGCCCACGGTAGCATGCATGAGGGGCACACACGCACGAACAAATAAATGCAGATCCAAGGATTCACCATCTTTTGCCGCACATTCTGGATGCTCGTCTTCCCCATCCACTTTCCATATGCTCTCCACTTTCCTTGGAATGGACGATTACCTGTGTTTGCGTGTTCTTTTCCCTCCTGAGTTTCCACCTGTGCCTATACACGTCGGTCGGAAGAAGCAGATAGAAGCACGAAGCAGGAAGGCGCAGGAACAAGAAATGGGCTTCCACCCGCCCCCCGAAGCCGAGGGGAGAGGGAAAAGCGCTCGCCTCTTGCAGTAAGAAGGCGCTAAAACAGGTTGGTGTCTGGGAATCCCCAGACATCCGCCGCCTCGACTCCTTCGAGACGCGGGCCCCCGACCTCTCGACCACTTCCCCGTGGCTGGCTTTTCACCCCGAGCTCTGTTTTTTTTGGGGACGGCCCCGACCTCTCGACCACTTCCCCGGGGCTGGCTTTTCACCCCGACCTCTCGACCACTTCCCCGGGGCCGGCTTTCCCCCCCGAGCTCTGTGTTTTTTTTGGGGGGGGGACGGCCCCGAGGCCCTGTGGAGGGCCCCGAGAGGCCGAAGACCGTGGAGAAACCCCCCGCCTCGCTTTTTCTGCCGAGACGCCGGATGTCAGGGTCCAGGGGCAGGACTGGACCTCGAAGTTGTTCTTTATGGTTTTGTATCTTCGTTTAGTTGTCCGCTCGGCTCGACCCGTTTTCCTGTGCCTCCATGCCAGCACGAGACACAAAACGCAGCCGAAGTCCAGCAAAACAGCCTCCTCCTCCCCTTCCCCCTCCCACCTCCCCCCTCACTTCTCCTCCTCATCATCCTCCTCCTCCTCTCCTTCCCTCCTCCTCCTCCTCCCCTCCTCATCCCGCCTCCTCCTCCTCTCCTCCTCCTCCGCATTACTCCTTTCCCCCCCCATGTCTCGGATCGGGCCTTGAGCAATAAGTACTGTACACATCTCTCCTCCTCCGCCTCCTCCTCCGCCTCCTCCTCCTCCTCCTCGAGGCACGTGCGCGGCTCGGGGGGGGGTGGAGGGCCAGGGAACGCACTGCAGCAGGAGCCCGTGCGCAAGAAACCTTCCACAAGAAACCCAACCGTGGGACCCCAGGACGTCCATCGTTTTCTGGTGTGGACACGTCACGCTCTCCATAGCAAGACCATGGAAGCCCAAGAAACCCAGGGCACCCCAGAGGCAAGCAGGATGTTTCTTGGTATGGGCTTCCACTGTCAAACAAGAAGGGGCGCCATGGAGTTTGGGGAGATATCATGGCCCAGGCCATGATATCCATAGAAGAAGAATAATAGTTATACGATAACCCTTCGGGTGATAAGGAGGTTGTGGGGGGGAGAGGGGGGAACCAACATCTGACTCAATCGATCTCACTATCGGTCTCATTCAACGGGACACCACGGGACACCAAGGGACACTTGTCGATCTCACTATCGATCTCACTCAACGGGGCACCACTGGACACCACGGGACACCACGGACCACCACGGGACACCGCGGGACACCTGGCGACCTCACGATCGGTCTCACTATCGATCTCACTATCGATCGCACTCAGGGGCCACCATAGGACACCACGGGACACCACATCGATCTCACTATCGATCTCACTATCGATCTCACTCAACGGGACACCACGGGACACCTGTCGATCTCACTATCGATCTCACTGTCGACCTCACTTTTTTGGGACACCACGGGACACTACGGGACACCTCGGAGCACCACATCGATCTCAGTATCGACCTCACTATCGATCTCACTACCGATCTCACTCAACGGGACACCACGGAAAACCACGGGAAACCACGGGACACCTGTCGATCTCACTATCGATCTCACTTTTTGGGACACCGCGGGACACTACGGGACACCTCGGGGCACCACATCGATCTCAGTATCGATCTCACTATCGATCTCACTCACTATCGATCTCACTCACTATCGATCTCGATCAATGTTTGGGACACCACGGGACACCTCGGGGCACCACATCGATCTCAGCATCGATCTCAGTATCGATCTCAATATCGATCTCACTCAACGGGACACCACGGGACACCACGGGACACCATGAGACACCACGGGACACCGCGGGCCACCGCCCGACGGAAGGCGGACGGACGGAAGGCGGAGGAGCAACATATGTCTTGACCTCGCCCTAGCAACGGCGGGTTCATTCCTCTCGCGCGCCAACGCAGCTTGGCCTCGCCCGCACGCACGACACGAACGAAACGAAACGATTTCCCGGTTGGGGGTCTCCGTTCCACTGCGATCTCACCCCCCAACCTCCGAAGAAGAAGAAGAAGACGAATAAGAAAAAATACATAAACATACCCTTTTGGCGCTCCACGCAATTTTTTGCGATCTGCGCAGGACACCCTCCTCCCTGGCGCGCGGAGCGCGCCAGGGGCGGCGCCGGAGGCGCCGCCGGGGGCGCCCAGGCGACGACCCAAGAAGAAATTCGCGCGGAGCGCAAAATGTTCATGTTTATAGCCTTTTTCTTATTCGAATCCACCTCCCCCCAGTCCTCCTCCTCACATCCTCCTCCTCCTCCTCCGCCTCCCCCTCCGCCTCCGCCGCGGCCGCCGCCGCCGCCTCCTCCTCATCCTCCTCCTCCTCCTCCTCCTCGAACGTCTCCCCTCTCCTCCGCCCCTCCTCCTACTCCCTCCTCCTACAATACTCGACGTCCTCCTCCCCCTCCTCTCCTCCTCCCTCCCCCATACTCCTCCTCCTCCTCCCTCCTCTCCTCCCCCTCCTCCTCCTCCCCTACTCCTCCTACCTCCTCATCATCCTCCTCCTCCTCCTCCTCCTCCTCCTCCTCCTCCTCCTCACCCTGGTCATCATCCCCCTCTTGGCCACCCCCGAGCATTCCTTTGAGAGAGGCAGCCTGCGCCGGGCCCGCCGGGCACGGCCATCATCATCATCTGCGGCCACTGCATGCGCTCGTGCACCTTGCTGTCGGGAGCGCGCGCAGGGGGAGGAGGAGGAGGAGGAGGAGGAGGAGGAGGAGGAGGAGGAGGAGGAGGAGGAGGAGGAGGAGGAGGAGGAGAAGGAGGGGGAGGGGGAGGAGGAGGCGGAGGAGGAGGAGGAAAGGGAGGAGAAGGAGATGGGAGGAGGAGGAGGAGGAGGACGACGACGAAAAGGAGGAGGGAGAGGGGACAAGCTAGGTGCGCTCGCGTCATATCTGGCGTCCTCCTACCCCTCCCTCACACCCCTTTCCATGGCGTAGATCTCCTCTGTATTCGCACAATCGGATGTCGTAGCATGGCATAGCATTACATGGCACAACATGGTGTTGAAGATTAACGCGTAGCATGACATAATGGGCATGGCGTGGCGACGCCCCGCAGTGGGGGGGGGCTTCTGCGGCCCAACAGATCAACGAATCGGCACCGAATGTGTAATCACTTCTGATGGTTTCTCAGGGAGGCTATTGTTTAGATTTTGGGGCCGATTTGGAAGGACCGAAAACAATGCCGTGGCATTGCGCTGGCAATAATGACGTCAGCGCTACAGCGGGAGCACGATTCGGAACGAGCGGAAGCGCGGAAATGAGGCCAGCGCTGCAGCGAGAGCACGATTCGGAACGAGCGGTAGCCCGAAAAAGAGGCCAGCGCTTCAGCGAGACAAGCATTTTGAACGAAAGCCCAAGCGCGGAAGCGCGGAAATGAGGACGTGTAGCCTGACATAGCATGGCGTGGTGACGTCCCAAGCGGGGGGGGCTTCTGCGGCCCAACAAATCAACGAATCGGCACTGAATGTTAATTAATTCCGATGTTTTTCTCGAAGGACCATGTCCTAAAGTTTGGAACCTATTCGGAAGGACCGAAAACAATGCCTTGGCATGGCGCTGGAAATAGTGACGTCAGCGCTACAGCGGGAGCACGATTCGGAACGAGCGGAAGCGCGGAAATGAGGCCAGCGCTGCAGCGAGAGCACGATTCGGAACGAGCGGTAGCCCGAAAATGAAGACAACGCTTCAGCGAGAGCAACGAAAATGGAGTCAACGAAAATGAGTATTGAAAAAAAAAACGAAAACCCAACTCTCGGGAATCCTTTGTGTAAAAAGCGAATGCGCCGAGGGGGCCGAACAATCCCCTGACGCCACCAGGGGGGAGAGGAGAGTAGTACTCACACTGTTTAATTGTGGAGGCTTCTTAGAGGGAGGCGGCTTCTAAGAAGCCTTCCGCCCTACCCCTACCCATCGGTCGGAAGAAGAGGAAGGCGTTGAAAGTAGATTGGGTGTCCGCCCGCCCCCGAAAGAGGACGGAGAAGGTGAAGCCACTCGATACTTGACACTTAAAGTAGATTGGAATACTCCAAAAATACCTGCATTCAACGACCGATGGGTATCCCCCTCTGCGCGTGGCTGAACCCAGCGGGAGCCCATCTTTTGCCGACCGCAAGCCTTCGAGATGAGGGCGCGGTACCGAAATGCGCATGCTGGGTGGTAGACGCTGCGAGAGACAAGAAACACTCGAGCTTCGCATGCTGGTGCTAATCCTCCTGACCCGTCTGCTTCTCGATCTCACCATCCTGCTGCTGCTCCTGGGGAAACCAAAAGGTACCAGTACCGCTACTCCCCGGACCTCTCCTCGGACCTCGTTCTGACCAGAATATCGAGGCGAATCCAGCGCGGGCGACGAGGCCACCCAGGAAGCCTCAGAGAGAAGCCCCAGAGGGCAAACCCTGCACGCCGGGTGTGACTGCGTGGTTCCCCTGTGATCCTCCTTGTGGTCATCTGTCATATTGCATCCTTCTCGTCGCGGCCCTATCCGCGTCGAATCCATGCCGAATCCATGTCGGACTCGTCGGATCCGTGTCAAATCCGCACCGAGTCCGCACCAAATCCGAGTCGAGCCCGCCTCGAGCCCGCGTCGGGCACAAGAAAAGACACACGTTTTGGGGACAGGCGAGGTCCCCCGACGATGCAACGGAATCGCCTGCCTCGTCCTGGCAGAAGATCAGGCTGCACGCGCGAAAGTCTGGAGGGGTCGCCAGGATTCCTTCGATTTGCGCTGAACACCCCCGCGAGTAAACACACACACACACACACACACACGCATACACACACCGACACAAAGAATCGGCGAGGCGCCGGGAAAGTACATGGAAAACATGGGAGGCGGAGGGCAGACGAGCGCCCGAGAACTGTGGAAGGTATGGGGCATCCTGGGATTTGCATCTGTCTACTTTTGCGCCCCCGGAGGCTTCGAAGGTCTCCGGGCCCCAGCAGGCCTCCGGAGGCCCCACGCAGGGTCGAGCACCTCCCAAGGCCCCAGCCCATCATCCTCGAGCCTCGGCCCTCGATCCATGGAGTCGAAGACCACGAGGCTCCAAGGTCCGGCACCGAAGCCGCTGGATCGAAGACCCGTGATCGAAGCCCGTGATCGAAGACTGGGGCCACTTCCGAAGCCCGTGATCGAAGACTGGGGCCCCTTCCGAACCCGTGATCGAAGCCGCTGGATCGAAGACCCGCGTTCGAGGCCCGTGGTCGAAGACTGGGGCCCCTTCCGAAGCACGGCCTCTCGGAGGCCGCCCGGGACGTCTCGGATATCCGCGCGGGGCGCGACTCGGGCGCCCCTCGGAGGAGGAGGAGGGAGGAGGAGGAGGAGGAGGAGGAGGAGGAGGAGGAGGAGGAGGTGGAGACGGAGGCGGAGGAGGAGGAGGAGGGAGGAGGAGGAGGAGGAGGAGGAGGAGGAGGAGGAGGAGGGGGAGGAGGAGGAGGAGGGGAGGGGGGAGGGAGAAGGGAGGAGGAGGGAGGAGGAGGAGGAGGGAGGAGGGAGGGAGGGAGGAGGAGGGAGAGGAGGAGGGAGGGGGCGTCCAGCGCCGAGCCAGGAACAACTGCACGGGGACCTCCCGAAGCTGCTGCCCGTGCCGGCTCTCTGCTTCGAGAGCGCGCCTCGTGCCACGAGGGAGGTCTCAGAGGGTGGCCACCTGCCCAGAGGCCTCCTAGATGGGGTCGGAGTAGATGGGGTCGGAGAGTCGCACCGCATCGCCGATGCATCGGCGAGCGATGCACCTGCGATGCATCGTCGACGCGAGCGATGCATCGGCGACGTCGACGTGAAGCAATCGGGCTCCGCACCGAGCCGCATCGGCGATGCATCGGCGATGCGGCGCGATCCCCCGACCCCAGCTACTCCGACCCCATCTGGGGGGCCTAGACTGCCACCTTCCTCGTGCCACGATCGGGGATGGAAAGACCCCCCTTTAGCAAAATGTGGTTTAGTGAAAACGACCTGAGGCCCAAACCTGGCGGGCGCAAGCCTGGAAAATAGCGGCCACGGCGCCCTCTCAAGAACCGAAAACGGACAATTCGCTCATCGACGTGTCACTGTTGGGGGTTCTGCCCACCCCCGACGCGAGGAGGGCCCCAAAGTCTCGAGAGGCCGCCTCGTGCCAGCAGGGTGGCCACTGACCGCCCTGCCCTACAGGGCGAGAGCAGCGCCAGGCAGCGCCTGCCCCCCGGGGTGCGCGCTGGGATTTCTGGGCCTTCGAGCGGTGTTGGATGGATGGAGGAGCAGGAGGAGGAGGAGGAGGAGGAGGAGGAGGAGGAGGAGGAGGAGGAGGAGGAGGAGGAGGAGGAGGAGGAGGCGGCCCCCGGCCATTGGCGCTCGGCCTCCTGTCGCTGGCCGCGCGGCACGACGTGGGAGCGATCTGAACATTGGAGCGTACCAGTAGCATTCATTGAAGGGGCCCTGGGACATACAAACAAATACACACAAATAAAAATATTCCCCATATTTTCAAATATTTTCGGGGTTTTTGTCTTCCCCCCACTTCCCATATTTTCCCATATTTTCTGGGAATCGCCGATTACTTGTGTCTGTGTGTTTTTTCTCCTCTTGATGAACATTGGAGCGTACCAGTAGCATTCGTTACTTCTCGCTGCTTTGATTCTCGGCCCGCTCCCAACTCGGGGGCGGCCAAGAGGGGGGCGTCCAAGAGGGGGGGGGGGGGGGGGCACAGATCATGGCCGGCGGCACGTGCGCGGACCAAGGGGGGGGGGCGGGCAAGGACGTAATGAGATGAGAAGAGGCGCCACGAAACCGGGAAATATCATGGCCCGCGCACGAGATCCCCTCCCCCCCTAGTCATCACCCCCCTTTGGCCGCCCCCGACCAACGTGAGGGGGAAGAACGTGAAAAGGGAGCCCGGGAGGAGGGGAGGAAGGAGGAGGGGGAGGGGGAGGAGGAGGAGGAGGAGGGAGGAGGGGAGGAGGAGGAGGAGGAGGAGGAGGAGGAGGAGGAGGAGGAGGAGGAGGAGGAGGAGAGAGGAGGGAGGAGGAGGAGGAGGAGGAGGAGGAGGAGGAGGAGGAGGAGGAGGAGGAGGAGGAGGAGGAGGAGGAGGAGGAGGAGGGGAGAGGAGTGAGGAGGAGGAGGAGGAGGAGGAGGAGGAGGAGGAGGAGGAGGGGAAGGGGGGGTGGAAATCTGCCTGGAATCGGCGACGCGTCGCCCGACCGGTCGGCGGCGGGTCCCGCAAGCGACTCCGCACGCTCCTGGGCGGGGAGGGCTACAGCTACAGGGCCCCAGCATTATCGGGGAGACGTGGGACTCGGGTACGAGGGACTCCGGCTGGCCTGACGTGGGAGGCCTGGAAATGGGCACCAACACAAAGACAGAGGGCTGCCTCCACAGGGGGGAGGTGATCCTAGATTTCGGTGTTGGTGGCAATATTTCGGCCACCTTGGAAGCCAGAATATTACCACCATCACCGAGATCGGGATCTTCTTCCCTCGGTGGAGGAACACCGCCGATCTTGGTGTTGGTGTCAACCTCTAGGCCTGCGATGAAGGGGGCCATCGGAAAGATGACGAGGCCCACTCTGACATTTGACTCGGGCTCCCGCTGCAGCCATCCCACGAAAACGGGTAGCTCGGCTCTCCGGCGGCCGTTCGGGACGACTCGGAACGCCCTCGACGAGGCGCAGCTGAGGGAAACCATCCCGCGTCTCGAAACCTCCCGAGACCTGTCGAGAACTCCAGAACCTGAGATCCGATGCTGCGAAATGATTGCAGCATAATGAAACTCGCGACCGGAGCCCTGGACCCCATCGTGCTGCTGCGTTTCTCGAGCCAGATCGACCCGTGAGGGCCCCCGGAGCCCGAAACTGGGCGAACACGATCCCGATGTGAAACAAATCGCAACGCCCTCATCTCAGGAGACAGCGATTCGAGATCTCCCCCAGAACACTGCCCCTGACAATCATCCTCGTCGTCCCCGCCGCTCCCCAAACGGGCGCGCCGTGTAGCCCACCGCCGTGCCGGTCGCGCTGGGGAAGCCTGGCACCCCGTCCGCAGGCTCCTCCTCCTCCTCCCTCCTCCCTCCTCCCACCCCCTCCCCCTCTCCCTCCTCCTCCTCCTCCTCCTCCTTCTCCCCCCCTCTCCCTCCTCCTCCTCCTCCTCCTCCTCCTCCTCCTCCTCCTCCTCCTCCTCCTCCTCCTCCTCCTCTTTTTTCCTCCAGCGGGGCCCTTCTGACGGTCCTGTTTAGGGCCAATGGACCCCCAGCAGCGAGGCAGCAGGTAAAAGCCCCGCGGCTCTTCGAAGATCCTTCCAGCGTTCTTCAGCTGGAGTAGCCAAAGGCTACCACGTAGGAACCAGTTCTCAAGATCGCAGTCGTTCTGTTCCGTTCCGTTCCTCCAGCGGGGAGGCGGCCAAGCTCAACGCACCTCCTCGCGTCATGAAAGAACCAAGAGGGGAAGATGTTATTTTTCTCGGGCTCTGGGGGACCTCGCCGGGCCGTCGAAAACGGCTCAGGATGAAAAGACGGTCCCAGAGAATTGCTCGAGACCTCCAGGGGTCCACGTGGTGAAAAATTATGAAGTCGGGCACTTAGTCCAATAGCTTGGCCAGACTTTGACCCAACGCTTGGCCACATGGGCGTTTCCTAAAGCAGGGGGCGGCGGGCGTTCGCCGTAGGCGTCGTCAATGTAAGTACGTTGTTCTTGGCTAGAACAGATTCATGCCGAGACGGTTAGAACATAGTTTGGCGGCGGCAAATTCAAGAATGGCATTCGAAATGCCTGAGAGAGAGAGGGGGTATCATCTCTTTAATATGTCTCAAACACCACCCGCGTAATTTGTTCATGCGTGCCACCAGCTTCACCATCATCTTTCTTGATCAATCGAAACGACCTTCTACTTTAGACCGCGTCATCGGATGTAGCGACGTCACAGCGTGCTGCCGACATTCACATTGCAGTTCTGATTCGCACGCGTTTGATTATGACTTATCTTCTTGATAGAACGTACTCCTGCGGATCCATCAGTCACCTCGCCGCGGTGCACCCTGCCATATGACAATTTGCAGAAGACGCCCTGGCCGAACGAGAAAGAGTGGGAGAAGGGAGTGACGAGTAAGGCGAAATCAGGACCGGGACAACATCGGGCCGGGACAAATCGGGGACCTCTGAGATCCGTCGGTTCTCGAGGATGTATCCGGCGCCACGGCCGTTGAAGAATTCATCCCTGTCCTAGCCCCGCCAGAACAACCCTGGCGACAGTGCGAGCGCGGCCGCAAGAAACCCTCGCAAGAAACCCTATCATGCAAACGCGCGCGCGAGGTGCACCTGATGGGACACCCGGAGCACCCTGAACGCAGCAGCTTCGTCAGCGGCTGCGGGAAGCCACCGCGCAGCGCGCGGAGCGAAGAAGCCCAGCATTAGGAGGCAACTACTGGGAGGGCTTCGTCGGAAAAATTGAAGAGGATTAGGCCCCATAGGGGGGGTCTGCCGGAGTGGGCCTCGGATTAAGCGGGATCAAGCGGGATTAAGCCGGATCAAGCGGGATTCAGCCAGATTCCCCCGGATTAAGCCGGATTTCGGACCATGGCGAAAACAGAAGTTGGCCTCCCAGGAGTTGCATCCGAACCAGGGTACCCATGAGGAAAAGATGATGTCGGCGGTGGACAAGCCTCCCTCTAGTAGACCTCCCCTCAGTGAAGACGGCCTGGGACCGAAACCGACGGACCTGGACCCGCAAAAACGACGGCCGCGACGCCCTCTCGCGAACCGAGAACGGCCAATGCCTTCATCGACGTGTCAGGGTAAGAGGTCTGTCCACCCCCGAGGAGGAGGAGGAGGAGGAGGAGGAGGAGGAGGAGGAGGAGGTGGCTTCTTGCTGCGCGCCCCCGCGGTGGGCCAGCCGCGCTCCCGGGCCCTGGGCCCCCCGCCTCTTCTCCGGGACGGGCAGGGCCGGAGAGCCCAAGGAATCGAAAAGCGACGGATCGCACCGGCGACCGAAATGCAGCGGCCCGGTGGAGAGCGGCAGCCCCGTCGGGAGAAGTCGAGCCGTCGGAAGGTTGCAGGCCAGTAGGCCTCCGCTGATAAAAGTCGGCATCCAGATCGGGACCCCAGATGGAATGGAATCGGGATCGGGAGCGGTCGAAGTCCAACCGAATCGAGTCGGAAGGATCGAAATGCGCCCCGACAGGGCCCCCTCTGGCAACTCCCAGGTCCTGGGCACTCCCAAGTCGAGGAGGAGGAGGAGGAGGAGGAGGAGGAGGAGGAGGAGGAGGAGGAAGAGGAGGAGGAGGAGGAGGGGAGGAGGGAAAAAGCAGAGGAGGGGAAGGAGGGGGAGGAGGAGGAGGAGGAGGAGGAGGAGGAGGAGGAGGAGGAGGAGGAGGAGGAGGAGGAGGAGGAGGAGGAGGGGGAGGAGGAGGGGGAGGAGGAGGAGAGCGCAGGGGATGGACAGGGCCCCCTCTAGCAGAAGGTGCTCAGGGCTCTACTGGCCCGGGTCAGTCCAGACCCGGGTCAGCCAGGCCCTGCAGGATCCTGCAGGATCTTGCACCCAAGCCCGGGTCAATGCGCGAAGCATCTTGCGGGATCCTGACCCGGATCAAGCCAGACCCGGGTCAGTCGGGCCCTGCAGGATCCTGCAGGATCCGGCACCCAAGCCCGGGTCAGTGCGCAGGATCCTGCGGGATCCTGCACCCGAGCCCTCGGGTCAGTGCGACCCTGGCCCTGCAGGATCCTGCAAGAGCTGGCGCCCTGGCGGGCCCCGTCTGCACCGACCCCCGTCTCTGGAGCCACAGAGCGCCCTCTGGCGAGAACAGCCCGGGGCCAGACCTGGCGCTGCCCTCGCGCCTCGCGCCGCGCGCAGCTCGGGGTCAACGTCGCTCTCTCTCTCGCGCCGCCCCCCTGGAGGGGAGAAGAGGAGGACGAGAAGTGAGGAGGAGTAGGAGGACGAGGACGAGGGTCGAGGAGGGTCGAGGAGGGTCGAGGAGGAGGGGGAGGGTCGAGGAGGAGGAGGAGGAGGAGGAGGAGAAGGAGGAGGAGGAGGAGGAGGGTCGAGGAGGGTCGAGGAAGACGAGGAATCTCGAATCGCGAATTGCGAAAAACCCTTTTCCCCCGTGGAGGCCCCCAGCAGGTGCGCCCGCAGCACCCTCTCGAGCATCGAAACATCCGGTGTTCCCTGGCATGGGCGACATGCGTCGCCGAGAGAACGGCGCCAGGCCCCCGGGTAGGGAGCCCGCACGCTCCTGAGCGGGGTTGGCTATCGGGCCCTCGCACTCGAAAAAAAATCGTAAGGGCGGGTGGAAAGGACGCAAAGCGCCGTGCACGCCGAAATCGGCGCTTTTTGGACGGCGGACTGCCAACACCCTGAAGGGCTGGCCAGTGAAAACCGCGAAGGACAGGCCGCAGAGGCAGGGACGCAAGGGTACCCTCAGGACATCCGTGCGTCCTCACTGTGAGATTTGACTGCGTCGGCGATCAATGCGCGATTAGGCGACGATGCGTCCCCCCGTTGCCCATGATAGCCCCCCCATCACTGGGGAGATCCTGCCATGTGGCATATGCTTTTCCTCCGCCCGCTCTGGACTCGAGCAGCTCCCCCCCCGCCCCCACCGGAGCCGCCCGGCGAGTCGGGGACGCCGACGCCGCCGACGCCAAAGCCTGTACGCGCGCGGGGGCAGAGCAGGAGCAGGAGCGGGACGTCAAGCGGACGTGCTCGTCGGCCAGCCGGAGCTGGCAGCGGCAGCGGCGACCGCCAGCGTCGTGAGACGTCGTCGCCGCCGCCGTCAGGATCGGAGCATCGGCGTCGTCATGCCGTCGTCTTCCCCGCCGCTGACGTCAACATCGGTGTCGGCATGGCCGTGCCGTCATGGTCGTTGTCGGCGTGGCCGACGCCCGGCAAACAAAACCTGAAGGGGGTCGAAGGGGGGGGGGCTGGCTCAGGGCGAGACACAGCGACCCGGAATCGGCGCTACACCGCCGACTGATCGGCGGCAGGCCCCCGATGGCAGAGCCGTTCGCCACTGGGGTGGGGGGGGGCTGGGCCCCGCAGGGCGGTGAATGGGCGATTGTGGGTTTTTGTTGGTGGTGATTTTTGGGTCGGGTGCTCCCGCTGAAGCAGCCCAAACGGTGGTCCAAATATGAAGAAGTTTTTTTTTGGGGGGGGTCGGGTGCTCCCGCTTAGGCAGCCCAAGCGGTGGTCCAGATAGAAGCGGGTGGTGTTTTGGTCCAGAAAGAAAGAGGTGGTGTTTTGTTGGTCGGGTGTTCCAGCTTAAACTAGTCCGAGCGGTAGTCCAGAGATAAGAGAGAATGCAATTCACGGGCGCTTGCATTGGGAACGTTCGGCGGCGCGTTTCGAGCTGGGAAGTGGCCCCCCCCCAACACTCGGCGCCGTCGATCAAAACCAGGGGGACCCCCCTGCCCGCCAAACCCCTCCCCCTCCCGACCCCCCCCGCCCTCTCCCAGGGGAGGGGGGGGGTTCAACCCCCCCCCCCTCTCTCAAGAGGGGGGGGGTTCAACACCCCCCCTGCCCGGCGCCGGTGCCGGCGCCGCCAGCAGCGCCGACGGCGGGGACGCAGCGACGATGACCAGAGGCAGCCCAAGGGAAGGGGGGTTCAAACCGCCCCACCCCCCGGGCGCCGAGGGGGGAAGGGGGGGTTCAACCCCCCCCGCCCCCCTGGCGCCGGCGCCAGTCCAGCAGCGCCGGCGCTGGCGCCGGCGACGGTGGAGACGCAGCGACGATTACCACCACTACCACCACCGCCACCACTACCACCACAACCACCACAACCACCGCCTCAACCAACCACCACTACCACCACCAACCCACGACACAACCACCACCACCACCACCACAGCCACCACCACCACCACAACCACAACCACAACCACAAGTCACCATCACCACCGCCACCACAAAAAACCCACCACTACTACCACCACCGCCACAATCTACCACAACACCACCACAACCACCATAAGTACCAGCAGCACAACCCACCGCCACCACAACAAATCACCACATCACCACTACCACCACCGCCACCATCACCACCACCAACACCACGTCCACAAACCACCGCCACCACCACAACCCACCACCACCACCACAACCACCACAAACCACCTCCACACCACCACCACCACCGCACCACCACAACCATCACCACCACAACTCACCATCACCACCACCACAAAAACCCACCACCATTACCACCACCACCACCACAAGCTACCACACCACCACCACCGCCACAACCACCACCACTACTGGCAGCACAACCTACGGCCACCACCACAAACAACCACACCACAACCACCACCGCCACCACCACCACCAGCACCACCTCCACAAACCACCGCCACCACCACAACCCACCACCACCACCACAAACCACCACCACACCGCCACCAAACGACCACCACCACCACCACAACCCACCACCACCACCACCACAAACCACAACCACACCACCACCACCAAACCACCACCACCACCACCACCACCACCACCCACCACCACAACCACCGCCACCACAACCCACCACCACCACCACCGTTGTCCTCGTCGACGCTCCCCGCCGCCGCCGCCCGCCGCCGCAGGCGCCGGCGCCGTCCCAGAAATAGAAATCGTCGTCCCCGCCGCCGCCGCCAGCCGCCGCCGACGCACGCGCCGGCCCGAGGAGAGGAGGGGAAGCAGGGGAGGAAGGGGGGGGTCCGGTTTCACCCCCCCACACACCAAGCGACCACAGAACGCGCTCTTTCAGAAATAAGGAGATGTTTTTGGGGGTCGGATGCTCCAGCTTCAACAGCCCGAGCGGTGGTCCAGATGAAAAGAGGTGGTGTTTTTTGTGTCGGGTGTTCCCGCTGAAGCAATGCTCGGTGTTTTTGGGGTCGGGTGCTCCCGTCTAAACAGCCCAAAAAGTGATCCAAATAGACGGAGGTGGTGCTGTGGGTCTGGTTCGCTACAGTGGAACACTCGAATGATGCGAATGCCGCACAGCATTCGCACCCTGAACTGTCCTTGCCAGGGTTTTGGGGCTTCGTGCGAAATCGAAGTGCAACGGCCCGCCAAGTCGTTGCGAGCGGGCTTCCTGTTCCTTCGTCGGCCCCCCCCCCCTACCTGGAAACGGCGTTTACGCGGGGGGGGCATACGACGTGACGTGAAGAAGCGCGCGTTTCGTGCACCCCTTGGGCCTGCTGTGGCAGTCTAGGGGCCCTCCCGTTGCCGTCCGCTGTCCCGGAGCCTCTGGAAGCTTCCGGGGCTCTTGGCTGCCGGACAAAGGCCGGCAATTGGCGGGCAGCCGCGGCGAACGCCGCCCGCGCTGCGTGGACGTCCTGTGCCGCCCACCCTAACTCCAAATCCGCCCTACCCTGGGCCATGTGGAAAGCAAGGCGGAAATTCCAGGCCTACTTTTTCAAGGTCCTTTGATGTGGATTTCCACTCTACTTTTCCGTCGGCGTTTCTGTCTCAACTTGACTTTGTGGCAGTGTTATAAACGCTCAACAACATTGACGGATGTTTCAAAATGTTGAAAAAAAAGGCTACATCAAAAATGCCGTGGAACTTTCTGTCCTGCAGTCGGGCTGTGGAAATAAGGAACAATAAATAAGGAACGAAACCCACTTGGCACAAAAAATGCATGGGTGCGCGAAGATGGCTTAGAGGAACATTCACGGAAAGACCTGCTAAGCAACTGCGAGCCCCTTCCCGAACCCAACGCGGTCCTGAATTCAGCTTCCTGGCTGCACTTTTCTGTGGCGACAACTGCCGCCCTACTGATCCACACCCTTTGGAGTGCATGTCCGAAACTCGGGCATTCAACCAAAAGTACAGCGGATCCGGTGCTAGCGTACGCCGGCGCGGAGTGCGTGCTGCGCTGGCGGAACCCGGCAGCTGCAGGTCCAGCGAGTGGACCTGGTGGCTGCGTTGAACGTGTTCCGTGCCGCATTGGGCGGCTCCGCGGAACTACGCTGCGGGCTGCTGGGGCCCTGATGGAGGAGCTTGCAGGCTCGGGTGCTTTCGGGGGGGGGGGGCCTGAGGTTAGCCGTGGGAAAACCTCTGCACCGCGCTGCACCATAGGGCCCCCTGCCTCGCGCGACTGTATACATATAGTCTCGTCGGTCCGGCAGAAGCGTACGTGCGTTTTTTGTCCTTCGCCAATTCCTCCTTCCCCCTTTCTTCCTCCACTCAAGTTCCTCATGTAGTAGTCAGCATGGACCCCAAACGGTGTGTTTCTAGCAATCGATGCGGTGTTGCCTATGCGGCGCAATGAATTACTGTTCGCAGTGAGTTGTCCACTCCACTGCTCGCGCAAACATCCCACCCACCCACCCGCAACTTGGTTTGCCAACCTCATGCGGCGGCGATTGCGATGAGTGCTCCGCGCTGGCTGGTGCATGTTTGCGGCCGCGCGAACCCGCGCATGCGCGCGCGCAGCGGCCAAGTAGTTTGGCGCGACCGACGCGGCCGCGGTGGTGCTGACCGCTCGGCGCATCCAGGCTGGCACTTGAGTGCGACGAGTCGGCGATTTGGGCGAGCGCGGTATCATGGCAACGTCGACAATTCTAGACACGACGATGATGATACTGGCGATGTTGGCGACGATGCTGACAACGACGACGGCACGGCCACTGAGGGCGCCGATGCCGATGACGCCGACGACGATGATGACGTCTTCGCGTCGGTGATGAAGTGCTTGAATGGAATGCGAAATGCGCGCGCGACAGGCGCACGATAATGGCTCGCATGGTATTCTTTGAAAAGGATCGTGCCACCCCAACACGCGCGCAAGGGCGTTCGAACGAT
Source organism: Prorocentrum cordatum (assembly GCA_963575745.1). NCBI lineage: Eukaryota > Dinophyceae > Prorocentrales > Prorocentraceae > Prorocentrum > Prorocentrum cordatum. The sequence goes on along the minus strand of CAUYUJ010006741.1, from coordinate 35,219 downwards.
TTCGACATGCGCGCGCGAAGCCCATTTGGTAGTATGTTATGAGTTTGTTATAAAAAATCTGGTTTTCTTAAGAATTCGTAAAACTGCCCGCGCATGCTTGTTTTGAAAACCCGCGTTGCAAAACCCTGTGATTTGTCATATGTGGTTTGGATATGCGGTCTTGACATTCTTCCAACACCGAAGATTTTTGAAGGGCTTCGGCATGCGCGCGCGACGACGCGCGCGTGCGCACTTCGTCCCATTTTTTGCAAGGGATTGTTGGACAAAAAGACGATGTTTGTTATACGAGTGCGCGCGCATAATATTTGTTGCGCAACATGGGGGGGGGGGCGACGCCGGCCTGGCTGGGATAATATGAACTCACAGGAAACATTGGGCAAGAATCTTACGTGTTTTGCATCGGATCCTGGGGGGTCACCTCTCTCCTTTTTTTACTAGTTTTAAAAAATATGCGTGGTGCTATCTAGGTGCTATAGTCTACGTGGTGCAATGTACCCTGCATTGCGCTTGACAGCCTTCACTGCTCGCGCAATCACCTCACCCACCCACCCGCAACCTGGCTTGCAAAACCCATGCGCTGGCGATTGCGATGGATGCTCGACGTTGGCTGGTATATTTCTGAGGCCGCGCCGACCCAAGCACGCGCGCGCGCAGCGGCCAAAAACTAGTTTGGCGCGACCGACGCGGCCGCGGTGGCGCTGACCGCTGGGCACATGCCAGCGGGCACTTCAATGCGAGTCGGCGACTTGGGCGGGCGCGGTATCATGGCAACGTCGACAATGGTAGACACGACAATGCTGGTAGCTATGCTGGTGGCGATGTTGACACAGACGACGGCGCGGCCAGTGCGGGCGCCGATACTGATCACGCCGACGACGATGACGGCGTCCTCGCGTCGGCGATGAAGGTTTTGAAAAGGGTTCGACATGCGAGCGCGGCCGACGCGCGAAAGTGGCCCGCGCGGTATTCTTTGACACGGATCGTGCCCCCCTACGCGCACGCAAGGGCGTGCGACTGATGTCGGCATACGGCGCCAGAGGCCCGATTGGCAGAATTCCATGCACGTGTTGAGCATAGCATGGTTCTCTTAAGAGCTCGCAGGGGCGCGAGCGTATGTTTTTTTTGTTGTTTTTATATGCAAAATGGTGTTGCAAAACCATGTGTTTCGCATGTCTGTTGGACGCACGGCTTTGAAATTGTTATGACACCGAAGGTTTTCGACGGATTTCGGCATGCGCGCGACGACGCGCGCGTGAGTTTCGTTTCATGTGTGGCAAAGGGTTCTCGCGACGGCACGCGCGCAAGGGGGGCGTTCGAACGATTTCGACATGCGCGCGCGAAGACCATCTGGTAACACCTTCGGAACATATTGAAAACCTTATGGTTTTTGCACAATTCGCAAGAACGCGCGCGCAAACCATGTTTGAACATCCGTGTTGCGAAACCCTGTGTTTATAGGTTTTGTTGGACACTCGATTTTGAAATCCTTCCGGCACCGAAGGTCTTTGAAGGACTTCTGCATGCGCGCGCGACGACGCGCAGGCGCGTGCACTTCGTCTCATGTTTGTCCAAGGGACTCTTGACAACTTATGTTTTTATCGACGAGTGCGCGCGCATATGATTTTTGCCGACGATGGCGGGGGGGGCCGATACCGGCTCCCCTGGGATGGTACGAGCTTATCTTTAGGATGGACGATGGGGCAGAATCATCTGTAGATTGCAATACGAAAAAGGAAACCGATAATCCAGGGGGGGTCAGAGTCTATTCTGTACACTCTATGTGATGCAATCTACGATGTGCAATCTATGTTGTGCAATCTAGGTGGACAATCTCTATGTGGTGCGACATGTGTGGTACAATCACGTTGTTGCGCTGGTTTTGGCTGTGCCTGGTCTATCTATAGTGGCCGGTCTGGCGGCTATGTCGTGTGAGCTATGTTGTGTAAGCTGTGTGGTGTGAGCTATGTGGTGTAAACTATGCTGTGAGTCGCTTCCAGCCGATTGAATTGGAATCGACTGGATTGTTGTCGATTGGATTGCAATGGATTGACTTGCAGTTGTGTGAGCTATGTGGTGCAATATATGTGCTGGCATCTATGCGCTGCATTCGATTGCAATCGATTGGATTGCAGTCCATTGCCTTGCAAGCGATGCGATTGCATTGCAACCAACTGGATTGAATTGCGTAACAAGGGCCAAGCGACGGGTGGTGACGACGCGGCGACGGGGCGGCGACGGCGACGACGTAGCCGCCAGACCGACCGCACGGCCCAAACAACGGGCAGCGACGAGGCGGCGACGGGGCGGCGACGGCGACGACACAGCTGCCAGACCGGCCAGGCGCAGCTCCATAGATCAGAAGTAAGAAGCCCGAAGCGCCAGCACTGCTGGGAGGAAAGACCTGCCGACTGTCGCACACCCAGAAGTGTCGGCAGGGCATGACGGCCATTTCACCTGGGACGTCCCCACGAAGTATGATCCTGAAGCTTGAGTTTGCAGCAGCTTCGCGGATGGAAGGGGGGCGCCGCGGACACGCGTCTTGAGAGACTCGGACAGCTTCACGGATGCAGCGCCGGTTGCTTTCGAAACGTTGCCTCGCCGTGGCGCCGCGCGCACCCGTCTCAAAGCTCTCAACAACGTCACGGAGGGCGGCTCCTTCTTAAAATGTTCTCGCGCAAGCGCTGCACACAGTCGTCGAGAATATTGCAATACTTTCACG
>CAUYUJ010006741.1:15000-25000 GCA_963575745.1 Prorocentrum cordatum | reverse complement strand
ACGGGGCCAAATCACTAATCGGCTTCTCATACCTGGGGTCCTGGCTATTTCTGACTTTGATCCGCCGACGCAGCTCGGAGGGCTTGATCCGCCGACAGATTGGGCGTTGCTTCGTGGGGCGGCGATGAGTGTGGGGTCGGAGAAATGTGCACCTTTCGTGCCACTTTTGGGCCCCTCGGGGGCACTGTGCACGAAAGGTGCACCTTTCTTCGCCCCCCATCTTCTCGCCCCCCCATTACACAACGCCCGAACAGATCTGGGGAAGGGTCGTCCAAGAGGGGGTCTCAAATCATAGCCGCCGGAATGTGCGCGGACCAGGGGGTGAGCCAGGGAACACATTGAAATAAGAAGAGGCATCCGGCCCAACGGGCCAGAGGCGTGCTAAGATCTCCGGTAACTGGTTAACAATTGTATATTGTACTAGTTCGCGCGCGCGGGGCGGCCCCTGGGGGTCCCCCGGCGAAAAGTACCCCGCCCGCCGCCTGGGATGGTCCCGCCCGGTTCAACTCAGAGATGGTTTTCCTTCTGGGTGCGGCCTCTCAGGCCGCCCTGAGCGCGCCAAGAGTGCCCCAAGAGGCCCCCAAGATTGCTCAAGAGGCCCCCGAGACGTTCAAAGAGCGCTCCAAGGCGCCGAAGATGACCCCAAGACGGCCCAAGAGACCCCCAAGACAGCCGAAGAGGCCTTCAAGACGCCCCAAGAGCCTTCCAAGAGGCCTCCGAAGAGGGCCCCAAGAGGCCAAAATCGTTGATTTTCATTGGTTTTTCCTATGTTTTTTGCGTTCTGGCTTTTTCGGCTTCCGGACGCTCCAAGACGGCCCAAGAGGCCCCCAAGACCGCTCCAAGACGGCCCACGAGGCTCCCAAGACGGCCCCGGAACGGCCCAGGAGGGCCCCCAAGACGGCCCAAGTGCCGCCCAAGACGGACCAAGAGGCCCCAAGACGGGCCCAAGAGGGGCTCAAGAGGGGAACCGAGAACTGAAAAATCGAGCCCTCCGCCCAGAAGGCGCCCAGGAGGCCCCAAAAAGGCCCCAAGAGGCCCCCAAGAGGCCCCCAAGACGCCCCAAGAGGCGCCCAAGAGGCCCAAAAGAGGCCCCAAGAGGCCCCAAAACGGCCCCCAAGAGGCCCCCAAACTCGGCTAGCCCACAACGGTGCGACAATATGGGCCGGCGGAATGAGCGAAGCGATTAAATAAGAAGAGGCATCTAGGGAGGTATCATGGCCCCGGCCATGATATCCACCTCCTCCTAGTCATCACCCCCCTCTCGGAGGTTGCTAAAGGTGCCCTTGGCCCAAGGTGCCCCCAGCTTTTCGCTCTATTTTGAAGCCCCTGGGACCGCCTGGGCCTCGTGAGGGGTGCGTTGGAGGCCGTGGAAGCCCCCCTGGAAATCCTTGGAACACCTTGGGCCAGGGGCACTTCTAGCAACACCCGATCCTCTTGGACGCCCCCGAAAAAAGCTGTGGGGGGGGTCTCGAATGAACTCCTAGAATCAAATGAATCCGTTCCAGAGCGCTCCGGAACGCTCTCAGAGCTCTCCGGCACGCTCTGAAACGACTGCGGGCGCCCAATGCATCCTCCAAACTCGCCGAGTTTCTCAAATAAGAAGAAGAAACTGCATAAACATTAACTGTTCGCGCTCCGCGCAGATTTCTTGGATCTGCGCTGACCACCCTCCCTGGCGCGCGGAGCGCGCCAGGGGCGGCGACGGAGGCGCCGCCGAAGGGGGGCCCAGCGCAGATCCAAGAACTCCGCGCCGAGCGCCACAGGTGATTGTTAGTGCCGTTTTTTCTGATTCGAGATTGTGCCTTCGTCTTGGGTTAGCTCGGGCATCTCCTCCTACAAGCGGAGTCCGGGAGGAACGTAACAAATAGCCAACAAAAAAATCAAGCAGAGTCAGAAGAGCACGAAATATCGCACCAGGCTATTGTTTTACTACTCTTGAGCACTCCTGCTGTAGAGGGACATGCATCCTGCTGGCGGCGGCGCGGCTGCGGATTTTGGGAGGGAAACAAAAAAGAATCGCACGAAACAGCGTGCACGTACTATTTTCGTACCACTCTTGAATCTTCCTCCTGTAGAGGGACATGCCCGACTTCAGTTTGAAGGGGCCCCAGGACACACAAATAAATACACACAAATAAAAAGATTCCCCAACATTTCCTATATTTTCTGGGTTTCTGTCTTCCCCCCCACTTCCCATAATTTCCCATATTTTCTGGGGAATCGAGGATTCATTGTGTCTGTGTGTTTCTTTTCCTCCTGACAGTTGTCGGCGCGCACAAGGGGGTAGGGAGAGGGGGGGAGGCTTCTTAGAAGGCGGCCGCCTGCTAGAAGGCGCCGGCCCCCCTTCTCAGACGCCAAGGGCGCGCAGCTTCTGAGACTCATCCCAGCAACTTCTCAGAAGCACGGGGCTGCTTCTCGGAAGCAACCGCCTCTTGGAAGCAGGCCGCCTGCTTCCCACAAGCGCGCCAGGGAGCAGCTTCTAAGAAGCAGCTAGGAGCTCCTTTGGGAGTGTCTCTAAGAAGTCTCCCCACCTCACCCTACAAGGAGCGCGCCAGAGGCGCCAGCGCGGAGCGCGCCAGGGGCGGCGCCGCCAGGGGGCCCCAGCGCCGATCCGATAAATCTGCGCGGACATCCGAGTTTGTACGCTTCTGTCATTGTTCGCTCCGCTAGAGAGGGAGGGGAGGAGGAGGAGGAGGAGGAGGAGGAGGAGGAGGAGGAGGAGAAGGAGGGGGAGGAGGAGGAGGAGGAGGAGGAGGAGGAGGAGGAGGGAGGAGAAGGAGGGGGAGGAGGAGGAGGAGACTTTTTTTTTACTCGACGAGTGGGGCCATGTGCCAAGCTGATGCGTGTCAGCAAACGTGTATATTGAAGGCGGCCCGTCGCTGGATCGGGCTTCTCCTGCCCGTCCTATCCTGGCACAGCTATGCAGGCGAGTGCGCACGGCGATGCTGCGACGCCGAGGCGGGGGTCAGACTGCATGCGAGGGTGAATTGCGCCTCTCTCGGAGGCCCCGTGCACCATGCTGCAAAGGGATGGAAAAAGGACAGAGTGGCATTCGGCGCTGGCCAATGCGGGGCCGCCCTATTCGTCGAAGTCAAGCGGACAGAAGCAGAAGAGAGGGGCCAGCGCAGACACCGTGACAGCGTATATCGCGGACACCGTGACAGCGTATATCTGAAGCCCCTTTAGGCCCAGGGAGAGACAAAACATTTAGATCTGATCGACGGCAGGCGCGGCAGACTGGGAAAAGGCAGGAGTCGATGCAGCAGCGGTGCCCCCTAAGGTTTCTCCTCTGACAAACACTACTTGCTGAGAACGTCGAGCCAGCTCGCTAGCTCGTCCTCTAGCCAGCCTGGAGGGGCAGGAAAAGGACGGAGAGGCATTCGGCACGGGCCAATGCGTGTGCGCCCTAGTCGAAGTCAAAAGGACAGTAGTCGTCGTCGACCAGGTCGACTGCAGGCGCCACGGGCTGGGAGGAGGAGGGAGGAGGTGCAGCGATGGTGCCCCCTAGGATGCCACCTCTAACAAACACTACTTGAGGACCTCGAGCCAACTCGCCAGCTCGTCCTCCAGCCAGCCTGGAGGGGCTGGGCCTGTGTGGCGGGTGGCCCGCCCCACTGAAATGAACGCGTGTGCCACTACACCTCTCATTGGCCACTGCGGGGCCGCAATCTGGATTTTCAATCTGGAATCGTCGTGGCATTTCTCGACCCTGATCGCGGCCACGTCGAGCTCTATATTCATCCTCGTGACTACTGGCTCTACTCCTGGTGCCGCTGGGGTGATGCCGTCCAAGTACGCTGCGATGTCCTTCTTGCTCTTGCCGCCAATGTCGCAGCGCATCAAGCTCTCGAGAAGGCCTACCACGAGCGAGGCGACGGGGCTGCCGATCTTCTGGAGGGCCTCGATTCCCGTCTGCCTCGCCTCCTCGATGGCCTTGCGGTAGTCCACCAGCACGGCCTCTAGCTTCTGCACCACCTCGTGATCTTTCTCGACCGTGAAGGTGTCTATGATGGTTGCCGCCATCATCCTCAGCTTGAACGTGTTCTGAAGGGTGAGCTTGCACAGGGTGCTGAGGAGGGATTGCATGTTGGCGTCCTTCGAGGTCCACTTCTTGTCCGTGTGGTTCGCACCTCGTCGTCCGCGTCGGCCACCTCGATGTCCTTTGCTCTTGCCCTTGCCGCCCTTGCCGCCGTCCTTGGCTGCGCCCTCGACCGCCGTCATCGTCTTGTCGCCGTCCTTGTCGCCGTCCTTGTGCCTCTTCGATGCAGGAGGCGCCGAATCGTCTCTTCCAGAGGGCAGCGAGGCAAGGGAGGAGCCCGTCAGGAGCCACGCAGGAGGTGGCTTGGCTCGCTGGTTCTGCTCGTCCTGGGGGCGTGCCGCCGCCGCCGTCATGGCTCTCGAAGGGCAGGGGCTGGGGTGTTGTCGCGGCTGTTACCCGCGACGATGTATGTTTCCGAGCTGATGTCTCTGGTGGTGCCGAAGATGCTCTGGCTGTACTTGTCGGTTGGGCTCTCGCAACTGCTGGTCTCCGCGCTCGGCCGGGTGGAGGGGCTGCTGCTGGTCGAACGAGTTCTTGATAGCTGGCTCGTAATCTGTCTCGTTCGTCTGGTGTGTCCACTGGCCTCCACGCTGGCGGCGGCGGAGGGACGCGCGCGGGAAGGTCGCGTCTGCTGTGGGCTGGCTGAGGCTGAGAAGTCTTGAGCCAAGATCCTGACGGACACGGTGGGATGTGTGCGCGAAGATGTGCTCTGAATGCCATTCGACCACTGTATTCCATTTGACATCCAGGGAGGTCGCACTGGTCCTTCAATGGACAGGTCATCGATTCAGCCGTACTCCATTCATATGTGTGCCTCGTCAGCTCAGGGACGCATCGACCCGACATCCACGCTCGAAACAAGTGTCTCCTCGTGTGATCAATACTGCTGAAGACCGTGTCGCAGTTGACGCATTTATTGTCCACGCAAATCTGGGAGAGAACGAGGGGCGTGCCGTGGCCAGGGAGGGTTGTCGCATTGAGCTGGTGCTTGACCAGCTCGCGATTCGTAGTGAAGCGCGCACGGCATCCTTCAATCCCGCATACGAGTGGGGCGAGCTCCTCTTCCTCGCTGTCTGTGTCGCCAAGGGGGTCATCGCTCGGGAGCTGTTGGGCGACGTGCTCAGGGGGAGCCCACTCTTGTCCTCGCACCGTCGATCTCATGACACGGAAATCACACGCGCGGAAGGCCTCCGAAACTTCAGGATTGCAAAATAGGTTCTCTAGGGTGCGGGGCTCCCAGAGCACTCGGACATCTTCGCCCACGGGGTGAGACAGGACCGTCTCGAGGTCCTCGCGGAACTGGCGGGCCCAGGGGTGCGCGTCCATGGACGGGTTGAGTTCGCCATTCTCAAGAGCTGTGCGTGCTGCTGCTGGTGCTCCTGCCGCGCGCGCCCGTTCCTCGAACCTGCACTCTCCAAAGAAGGCGCTGAGGTAGTGACGATGGTGTTCTGGATTGTTCATGATCGACTGCCACCACCCCAACCTCCTTATCGTCAGCTCCACCACCGTGGGCGGGATTTGCCATTCTTCGAAGACAGCTCGGGACGTGAGGGACGTGTGGGTGCCGTCTTCGTGCTCAACATGTGCCGCACCCGCCATCATCGCCCTCATCTTCTTTGCGAGGGAGGTGTCGAGGGTCCGAATCTCCAAGGGGGTGAGTACATACGCTTCCAATCCAGACCAGACACGGCCAGCAACGTTGGCCAGAAAGGTACTCCTCTTACTCCTCCACGGGCCAGGCTCGCTCCAGTACTTACGTAGGTTGCACCATCCTATAGATCCTGCGCGTACTCGTGCTTGCACCTCATGTTTGTTGCTGCCGTTTACATTAATGTACCCCCCCCCCAAGTGTTTGAAACTCATCATCGTGCTCCCCGATACCCGCTCCTCCGCCTCCTTCGTGCCCCTGCATGTCGCTAGATGTACGAGAGTCTCTTGCTTCTGAACGTGTTGTGCATATCCGCCCTCCTCGAGATACTTGTTTAAAATATGGTTATCAAGGTGGTCGAGGCTCACGGCCTCGCGTGCTGTTCCACTCGGTATGATCAGGACTCGGATCAGGTCGTCAATGAAGCCGCCAAAGGCGAGGTCGTCCCATCTGTCGTGTAAGGGGCCTCTACACGAAAGGCTGTCTCCAATGATGGTTCCGAGTTCACGCTGCCACGCACTGACAATCGGGTAGAAGGACTCTATAAACAATTCTGGCTCATTCGAGTCGCCCACCCTCCCTCCCGTCTTCGGTGTCATCGCCGCGTCCCCGTCACTCGCCTCATAGTACAATATTCCCGTGCTCCTATGATGTGTGAGAAGCTCATCGAAATATTCGTCGACACCACGTGACCGATGTGCGTTGTGCAAGCGTTCCTGATCCCCCGTGCCAAACGCGTTCCTCATGTCGTATGATTTGACAATGTAGTAGTGTTTGCACGTGCGCTATTTCCACATGACGAGTTTGATCACGATCATGAGTCCCTCCCTCCTCCTGTGTATTATGCCACCGTGCGCCCATGTAGGGGGGTCGAACGTGCTACCATAGTCAACTAGTCCTACACGTAGTAGAAGTCGCCACCAGTGGCAAAAACAGTGAAGAAGTCTCAGGCATCGTGTGATATCCACGACCGTGTTTCCTGTTGGCAGCTTACCTGGCTTGCTTATGGCTATGGCATGGCTGGTGCGCGCGTGCCGTGGTAGTAGCCACCGTGCTCGAACGTGCGATAACAACTGTACCAGCATGTCGTATCCTGCCCGAGCCTGGACGTCATCAATTACAAGCTGGCGCCGAGGGCGGGTAGTCTGCGCCTTGAAGTCCAACAGGTCTGGGTCGCGGGCTCGCCATGCGGAGCCTATACCCTCGCGTGAGTTGCTCGGCCTGAAGAGGACCGAGGGGAAGAGGAGTAGCTTCGTGACCTCCACTGGCCACGACCAAGGTGGCGCATACCTACGGTGGTGACAGTGACGTAACCTTGCCTTCAGGAAGTCTAGGTCTTCTGTCGCACACTCGATATCCTCGATCGTGGGCAAGGACAAACCTCTGGGGCCGTACGCTGGGAGCTCCTCTAGGGGGGCCTCGATCAGGGTCTTGATCTTATCTGGGTTCATGTGGACGCTTAAGACCGTGTCGACCGCCGTGAGCCCCCCCTCGATACCAGGTTTCTTAAGGGCTTCTCTGAAGTCGGTCGAGTTGGGGCGGCACATCGGGAGGGCGAGATAGCTTCGTTTCCTGGGTCCCGTTCTGGTACCAGCTCGAAGTCGGACGAGTTTGCCCACTCTAGCTTGATCCCGTACCTCCCATGCCTCCCTGATCTCCTGCTCGAGCGACTCCTTCCTCCACCACTCCTTCCACCTCGCGTGCGCCTTGATCACCGAGTCGATTCGTCGAAGTGGTTCGCAATCAAGCCGAAATCCCTGGTCCCGCATACTAGCCCTCCGAATCAGCAGTTCTCGTCTCTCCGCTTTGGCCTCCTGGGCCCAGTCTGGAACGGAGTGTTCAGCCGAAAAAAAATCCCGAGCGACCTCCCTGATGCTGTGCGCGACGACGCCGGCGTGCCTGGTCGGCTCGCCGTCCGTGGTGAGGGCTCTGCACAACACTCTCCTCTCCTCCCAGACCTGCCCCATCCTGGCCAAGAACTCCTCTCTTCGATACCCTGTCTGAAGCGAAGGGGCCAGGGCCCCCCAGTCTCACTGGATATTCTGTTGTTGATCACGGGGGGTGGGTGCTGGAAGGGATAGCCTCAGACACATAGGGACATGATCGATCATGTGTGGGAGGGCTTGGAGTCTCTTCTGAGATTTCCAGAACATATGCATTTGGATTCCCGTGTCCAGTAATGCTCGAGGTCCTAGAAAATAATCGATACGACTCCTAGCTCCCTTAAGCCCGTAAAAAGTATGTCCCAGGTCGAAGAATGTGTTGAGGAAGCTCATCTGGCTGTCGGCATACGACCTACGGGTAACTGTGGCAAGCTGATCTTCATGCTCGGCCTGGAAGGGTCCAATATATTCGTCGTGGAAAACCGTGCTCCCTTTCCGTCCCATCCGAAGGTTCATATCAGCGAAGACTATGGGTGTGATGCGCCCTGGGGCGTGGTCAATCTCCTCTTTAATCCAGGCTGTGAGCTGTCTACAAGTAGTACGCCATATCTGGATGCGACCTACCGAGCTGGTTCTGGGAGGGTAGTATCCCACGATTAACCGTAGTCGTAAGGGTCCACGCTGGAGGTCTATGCTGCCAGCTCGTCCTTGCAAGTGGTGAGGCGGGTGGTTGATTCGTACGATATGTCTCTGCTGAAACTGGCGGCTGGATACTGCAATAGCTACTCCCGCGGCCGAGTTCGTACTACCTCCCCTGCCCCATCCCCAGTGGATCCAGTGGTGATCGGGGGTCCTCTCGTAAAAATGGGCATGGCCCAGGCGCATCGGCATCTTCGTGCCAGGGAGCAGAATGGCTGTTGTCTTGGCGAACTCCATTGAGATCGCCTCGGCTCTACCTGTCCGTACTAAAGTATATGGATTAAATCCAATAAATGTGGCACGTATTCGTGATGGGGGTGTTGCTGGTGATGGGGGATACGCGATACTCTCGCCCTCTGTGATCCCCTCGGCCCGATCTGTCGACTCGACCTGCTCGTTAATCGTCTTCAGGCCCCGACCCATCATGATGCCCTGGTTACCTATGTCCTTCCCCCCCCTCGTGATCACCGTTTCCTGGTCCTTGATCCTCTCCTCCTCCCCCGCGTCCTTCTCCTCCATGCCTCCTGACCCCCCCCCTGGCGGAGCACCGCGGCGCGGGGCCGCACCGCGGTGCCAGGGGGGGTCGCAGCGCCCCGATCCTGGCGGGTCGAGGGCGCGAGCGCGGAAGGGTGGCAAAGGCCGCCACACTCGTGGGCCTGAGCCGTCCGCGGCCTTGAGGAGGAGGAGGAGGAGGAGGAGGAGGAGGAGGAGGAGGAGGGGGGGAGGAGGAGGAGGAGGAAGGAAGGAGGAGGGAGGAGGAGGAGGAGGAGGAGGAGGAGGAGGAGGAGGAGGGAGGAGGAGGGAGGAGGAGAGGAGGAGGAGGAGGAGGAGGAGAGGAGGAGGAGGAGGGAGGAGGAGGATGAGGAGGAGAGGAGGAGGAGGAGGAGTAGGGACGCAACGCAGAGGAGGGGGAGAGGAGGATTTTTTTGTCCTCCGTGGGACGCCGATGCCAGCTGCGGGGGGGAGGAGGAGGAGGAGGAGGAGGAGGAGGAGGGAGGAGGAGGAGAGGAGGAGGAGAGGAGGAGGAGGAGGAGGGAGGAGGAGGAGGAGAATGAGGAGGATTGCAGGATTACAATAATAGCAACGCCAGCTAGTTTCCCGCCAACTCCCTGCACTCCAGGGCCCACGGTCTGGCCACTGAGGCCAGCCTCCCAGGACCCAAAACTAGAAAGGCACCTTCGAGACAGGAGGTTTGCCCTCCGGGATGAGATCTATGGCAGCCCTGGCACCTCTGGCCATCTTCACAGGCTGCCTGCAGACTCCTTTCAACAGGGGGCCAATCCGTTGGCTCGAGTAGGAACCACCATTCAAACACAACAAAAAGGGCCCTTTCGTTTGCATCCTATGCCCACGGGCCGTGAAACTGGCAAAAGGATCGTCCCCACTGGTCCCTGAGGCGGCCCCTCCAGACGAAGACGCCCCAGTGCACACGGGCGGCCCCGAACCATCACACACAGCCGAAGCCGCCGCAAGCGCCACACGGACCGCCTTAGGAGGATCCATCGGGGACGCTTCAGCACACCTACCCCCAGGAGCAAAAGCGAGTCGCGTTAGGGCCTTCTGCGCCTCGGATGGCTCGCACCTCCTGCCACTGCCCTGGGTATACAGCCTGACAGAAGCCTGGGTCCTAGCCTGGATTCCACAATTCCTGCACACGCGACCGCTCGGACCCAGGGACCAAAATTCATGCTCCAAAAAATTCAACAGCTTGGCATTGTTTGGGGCCGCCTG
>CAUYUJ010006741.1:0-10000 GCA_963575745.1 Prorocentrum cordatum | reverse complement strand
ACGCGGCTTTCGACTCCGCGGATATATACACCGACGCCAGCGGAGGGGCCTCCAAAGGAGATCTCGCTGGCCCGCCAGCGTGGGCTTTTTTAATCTTTGCATGGCTCAACGGCACTCGCCACTTCCTCGGCTTCCTAGGGCGTCCCACACCGGAGCTGACAGGAGCAACGAGAGTCTCTGCCAAGGCAGAATTCGATGCCGCCACCTGGGCGGCGCTATGGGCCCTACAGTCCCCGCTTCCTCCCGCCGTCCCTCTCAACTTTCACTCAGACAACGTGGACGTGGTCTCTACCGCCCAAGGCGGTACTGTGGCCGAGCCACTTATAGAGCACAGAAGCCGCCTTGACAGTCTGTGCAAGGTCCTGGGTCTGAAACGTCGCTTTACATGGCGGCACGTGCACGGTCACCAGGCAGACCCACTCAACGAAATGGTTGACACGGTAGCCAGACTTTATTCCCTCGCAGTGCTCCCTCCTCCCGCGCTCCCACCCCTCATGTGTTTTCTCCAGGACAATGCGCACATCCTAGAATGGCTCTGGCTGGAATGCCCCCCCCAGCAACAGCGCGCCCTATACCCGCCTAGCCATCAGGTTAGCCTTAATCCTCCTCTCCCCCCCCGCACCTCGCTCGCAGATGTTTTTCCAGGCCTCTCCGAGGAGGTAGCCCCTATCGCAGACGCCACCGCATCCTGTTGCCTCAGGCTAGCCTCAGCCAACATTATTTCTCTCACGCCTGCATCGCGCATCTCCCAAAGAGCCAGACTTACGGGTGTGGCCGTCAAAGGACGCCTACATCAGTTGGCCGCCGCCTTTCAACGCAATGGGCTCGATGTTATAGGTATGCAAGAAACGCGAGTCAACGCCAAGGGCTCTGGCAAACGCCAAGTCCCCCCGTACATAGTTTTTCTGTCCGAGTCGCAAGCGGGTACTCACGCTTGCGGCTGCGCGCTATGGGTCAACCTTAGCACGCCCGTATTTCCTAAAGCCAAAGGCATCCCCACCTTTCCTATAAAGTCGCATAATGTGCGCATTGTACACCAAGACCCGCGTATCATCGCGGCCGTCATAAGTCAGAACGGCCTACGTTTCAGCATCCTAGTGGCGCATGCTCACCATTCCGGTCGTCCTCTCCACGAGCAGGCCGCATGGTGGCAGCACCTTCGACATGTGCATGACCATATTTTGCCGCAGCCCACACCCACTCTGGTCCTCATGGACTCCAATGCTGCAGTAGGCACACAAACATCAGCGGCCATCGGCCCCCAGCATGCGGAGCAGGTCAACACTGCTGGCACCTTTTTCCATCGCTTCCTACTCGCCTCAAATCTCTGGCTGCCAGCCACCTTTGTGCCCCACCCTATGGGATCGGGCACATGGATTGCGCCAGCTCGCGACCCCGCCTTCAAACAACACTGGAAGCGCAGGGATTACATAGCTATCCCAATGGGCGCCTCGGCCACTGAGTGCGAGGTCAAGTACTCCCTCACCTTGGCACTCGCTGTACTAGACCACGCTGCTCCGTGCCTATCTTGCCGCTTCAAGCTTCAGCTGCGCCCAACCGAGGATCAGGGATGCCAGGTCATGCGTATCCCGCACGACCCTACAGCGTACCTCGACCCGACGGCCAGGCAGCTTTTTGAAGACACATTTAAGCCCCCTCCCGAACTTTTAACCTTCGACTTACATGCCTCTGACCACGCGCTCATCCTTGACCGGGAGGCGCGCGACGCCATGCTACAGGCATTCCCCCAACCCCGCACGGCAACAGGCCGCGCACCTACCAACTCCCGCATCTCTATGGCCACCCTCGTGCTTATGGATGCCAGAGCCTTGACCATCAGCCAGGCCAACACCCTACAACGAGAGGCGTGCAACCTTGTATTGCGGGTAGCTATCGCGGCTTGGAAGCGATATTTGCGTTCCAGGCAAGCCTTTACCCGTCCCCAAGCCGCCTTGCTCCACCACGACGAGCGCTCGCTGATGCCCGCAGTTAATAATGCATTCGCCACGCTTGCGGAGCTCGGCGCTGCCCTGCGCAGCATGCGAGCCAGCATGGCGGGCCCTAACGCCTCCATTAAATGGAAGCCCCGGATGCGCATGGCCTGCTTGCACCAGTTTTTGGCAGTCTCTCCTATACGCGTTGCTCAAACCCGCTTTCCTCACGGCTGCTCCGCCCCTACCATAGGTACAGCATATGCAGCCGCCCTTCACCTACGAGCGCGCGCAAGCGCCCTCAGGGCTATCATCCTAGCTCAATTCACGCAGGCAGTCCGATGCTCCGTCGACTTGGACGCCTCTTTTCACCTGCAAGGTATTGCCGCTGAGGTGCACGAAGCATGGCAGACCTCACAACAGCGCACTGCCTTTGCGCGCCTACGCACGCTCGGCGTTGGCTCCAAAAAGAAGCTACGCACCTCACCCCTACCTATCCTCTCCACAGCAGCGGGCACCTTCGTGGTCGACGCCACTCAGGCTGCCGACACCTGGCTCTCCCACTTTGCCCGACAAGAGCACGGTGCAGTCATCCCGCTCAAACAAGCCAAGGCCTACGATGCTAGTGCATCGTATCTGCCCGCCGACCTCACTGTGGATGTTCCCCCCCCCTACTCACTCTTTACCCTAGCGCAAATTGAACGCGCCTATGCCAGGACCCCTGACTCTGCAGCCAGCGTAGACGGCTTCAAAGGAGCCTTTGTCAAGTCGTTTCACCACCTACTAGCAAAGCAGTATTACCCGGTCCACCTTAAGGCGCAGTTGCGCCTTGAGGAACCGCTGGCTTGGCGGGGAGGGTATAATTTCGACATTTTTAAAGGAAAAGGCAACCCAGCCATCATGGCCAACTCCCGCTCAGTAATGGCGCCCCCTCACTTTTCCAAGCGGCATCGAGCCCTCTTGCGAAAAGAATTGGTAGAATATCTCCCTCCCGTGGCAGGCGCCGCCCAGTCTGGCGGCATTGCTGGGCGAGGCACCGACTTTGCCACGCTCACGGTTCTAGCGCACCAGGCCTATGCGACCAGCCAGCGTACTTCCTCCGCGTACATATTTATAGATGCAGTTTCAGCCTTTTACAGGGCCCTCCGACAGCTCATATTTTATTGCGACTCGCAACAAGCTGACTTATATTACCTTGTTTCTTCCCTAGACCTTCCCCAAGAGACAGGCGAGGAGCTAATGCGACATTTGCTCTCTGCCCCTCCCACACTGCAGGAGGCTGGCCTCCCCTCGCACCTCCATGCCCAAATCTCGGTTGCATACGAGCACACCTGGGCTTTTTACCCTGGCGCCTCAGGGGTGGCTCTCACGCTCTCACGCTCCGCGGCACCATTCCAGGGCAGCAGCTCGGGGACGTTCTATTCAACTTCCTCATGGCCCGAGCTAATAACGAAGCTGTTAAACAGCTCACAGACTCACCGCTTGCCCATCTTATCCTCAAGGTGCAGGTGGACAAAGCTGCTCCACGATCTTTTCACGCTCGCCACAAGGGCAGCTTGGGCTCCTCAGATACGGATGTGCACCACTACCTAGACTCGTGCTTTTTCGACGATGGTGCCTATGCCTTCCTCGGGCCCACTAACGAGCTGTTCGACGCCATGCCCGTGCTAATGGCCATCATAGTCAAGGCCTACGCACTCTCCGGTATCAAGCTCAACTTTCAAGTTAATAAAACTATGTGCCTTTTTCAGTTTAGAGGGGAAGCTTCCATATCCCTTCGCCGCAAGCTCTGGGACCCCCAAGGGCTCAATGGGCAAATGTTAGTCTCACCTGCCCTCGGGCATACGCCATTCTCCCTGCACTTCGCCAGGATCTACACATACCTAGGCACGCATTTGGACGAAAAGGGCAGTATAGGCCCCGAGCTCGCCCACAGGCGATCGGAGGCGGCCCCCAGCTGGCGCAATCTTGCTCGTCAATTTTTGCGCCACTCCTCCAGTGCGTGGCTACACGAGCACCTGCACTTACTGGACTCCCTTATCCTCTCCTCCCGTCTTTTCAATGCCGCAGTCTGGCCGTTGCTCACTGGACCGCAAATCGTCACCCTCCAGGGAGAGTTCATGCGCATGTACAGGCGCTTGCTCCACCTCCCAAGGTGCGACAGCACAGCAGAGCGCGACTCCTTTGTTTTGGCCAAAGTCTGCAGACCCCCCCTACCGCAGATATTTAGTGCAATGCGGCTGCGCCTCTTTGGCCGCCTCCTCCGCACGGGACCTCCGCACCTCATCTCCCTCCTTGCCACGCTAGCCGCGGACGTCCCAGACTCATGGCTAGCTTTGGTACAGAAGGACTTACAATGGCTGGGCGATTTTTCCGCCAATCTCGCTCAAATGCCCTCGCCAGTTTCTCACCTGGACCAATGGGAGGCCCTTGCCCTCCAATCCCACACCGGATGGAAGCGTCGAGTTCGCAATGCCCTTACAGCGGGGGCCCAGCATTTCGCACGCGCAGCACTCGCCGAGGCCGCCGCTAAGCACTTCTTTGCCATCTCCGTGCCCTGCGGGATCCCCCTGCCGACGGACCATGTACAGCATCCGATCGAGCAGCAACGCCTGGCAGCACACTACCCATCTGTGCTCACCTGCCCATGGTGCCCGCGCACATTTCTCAAATTTCGGGGGCTAAAGCAGCATGTGGCCCAGATGCACTGGACCTTGTCCCATCGGGTCAAAGGCCTGATACCCGACACCGCGGTTTGCCCTGCCTGCAGCCTCCCTTTTGGCTCCCGTGCCAGTCTCATGCAACATCTCTGTTTTGACTCCTTCATCTGTGCTCTCTACCTTCTTTGTCACTCCCAACGCCTGCCTCAGGAGCAAATCGCCTCGCTGGCCATGCAGCGTTGCGAAAATGCCAAGCTCCAAGTGAAATCAGGAGTAGGACGCTGGCGGGTGGCATTACCGGCACATCGTGCCAAGCGCGCTACCACCCAGCACTTTCGAGACTTTGCCAAGCACCTATCGCAAGCGGATGCCCGCGCCATAATGGCAGTTACCGACTACGCCCTAGACCCAGCAGCCGTTACACTGCTTTTTCCTGCCGACGTGCCTCCGCCGCAGCCTCCTCCTCTCCCTGCGCTGCCTGAATGGCCATTTCAACCGCAAGACTACACCGGTCTAGCGACCAATGACATTCCGGCGCGCATCAGGCGCAAGGAGATCTTTATCCTCAACCTCTTTTCTGGCCGCAGGCGCGAAGGGGATATCCAGCACCACCTGGAATCATTCGCGCCCGCTCCCTCGCTTGAGGTTTACATACTGTCGGTCGACATTGCCATCGACCCAGACACAGGCGATCTCACCAAGTCGGAGACCATCAAGCTATGGCAGCATCATATTTATGCTGGCAGAGTGGTTGTTTCAGGCGGAGGACCGCCTTGCGAAACTTTTTGCGCGGCCCGCTGGAAGCCCAACGGGCCCCCGCCGTTGCGCACTATCGACCATTACTGGGGTATCCCCAACGCTGCGCCCAAGCAATCCCGCCAATTGCAGATAGCCAACCTGCTTCTCGCCTCGTTGGTCCTATTATTTGCCGCGCACCTAGACATGGGTACCTCGGCCTGGATGGAACATCCATGCCCCTCGCACTGGGAACCCAGAGCACAGCCCAGCTGGATGTGGAGGCCCCTAATGGCCTTGGCTGCTGCCCCGGCTGTCCGCACCACTGACTTCGACCAATGCATGTTTCAACCGTCTTGCCGTCCTCCTAGCGAATTCGGCAAGGCCCCCACGCGCTTGCTATCGCTCCGCCTCCCTTCTCTCCCCGTGCTCCTACTCAACCGCCCCCAAGGGGCCAAGTGCATGCGCCCACGGGGGGCGCATCGCACACTATTAGGCAAGGGCGAGAATGGCCGCTTTTTCACGGCAGACAAAAAGACCTATCCCTCTGCCCTTTGCGAATGCCTCGCCCAGGCCATATACCAGGACGTTATTTTGCCATTTGTTGAAGACCCACAGGACCTTCCCCCCCAGGCGGACCCTGCCATTCTGGCCCCACTCCTCCGTTTCTCTGCATCTATGACCAGCGATTTTTGGCTAGGTCCCGACTTTGCTGACCCCTCCGCCCCTCGCACCCGAGCTAAAGTGGATGGGGAGCTGGATCGCCTCCGCAGGCTTTTGGCTCCGACCAGGCCCTCCGAGCCGTGGCGCCGCCATAGCGACCTCCCATCTGAGGCTCCCGAGACTCCTGGCCCTGCCGATCAGGACTCGGGGGCGGAACAAGAGGCCACGCATTTTTTGGGCACAGCCCCCATTTTTCCCTCCACTCCCCCTCCGCCGCCGCCCCCTCCCTCCCTAACTCTGGATCAGAAAAGGCGCATCCAGTGCAATCGGGACCGGGCCAGACAAATCAGGGCCGAGCGTGCCCGCCAAGCGGCGCGCCCCGTCCCGCTCACTGGCCTTACTTTCTCTCACATGTGGCATCCTGCTTCCCCCGCCCCGCAGGACTTCAACGCCGACATCTTCGACATTTAGGCAGGCGGCACACGTCCAGAAGGCCGCGGGTGCCAGTGCCTCGCGAGGCCAGACCCAGGCATCCGCCACCGGGCCAATTTCGCTCAGCCTCAGCTCCTCCCCCCCTGCTCTCACCTGCCCAGTTCGCCCAGGTAGCCAAGGCAGTGCAGCGCTCCCTGTCTAGCACTCCCTCAGCCTCAGGCCCCCCACGCCCACCTGGCGATTTCAGCGGCCCTCCCGTGGGACGCGGCAGGCACATCTATGGAGCCACCTTTCATCCTCCGCCACCTCCGCGCGCCATGCCCCCCTTGCCTCCCCCAGATCATCCCACAGTGAAGGCCAAAGCCGCCATTCCGGAAGGCTGGATCGGCCAGGCCGCCTCTCCTTTTTCTCCACCCCATGCTGCGCGTCCCTCACCTCCACCTCCGCGGGAATCCCGCAAAGTTGCAGCCCCCCACAGGCGTCAGCCGCGCAGGGCCTCCAGTTCGCCTGCGCTTCCTAGGAGGCCTGCGCAGGTAGACGATGCCTCATATTCCTCTGTCTCTTCCCCCTTTCCCCCGCAGGATTCTCCGGGGCCAGCTGAACAGCCAGCAGTGCCCCGCGCCTCTGCCACTCGCAAGCGTAAACAGGTCTCCCTTACAGACGAATTCACGGCCAAAGCCCCTAGGGTGGCATACAATTCGCGCCGAAGCACGGAGCCGCGCAAGAGTGCACTCAAGCAGCCGGCGCCACAGCGCCGCGGACCAGCCGAGGCTCAAAGCAGCCCGCAGGCATTCCGCGGCACGGCCTCGCCTCCAGCCTCTCCTCCTCCAAGGCACCATAAGGCCCGCAAGTCTCACCGTGCTGCCCATGCGGCTCCGCGCTCGCACTCGCCTGCCGAAGCGCCAGACGCAGCATCGGACGAGCAGCGCAGTACAGCCCTCAAGGCGCACGAGAATAGGATTGCCCAGCTCAAAGAGGAGCATAGGCAGGACCAGCTCCGTATCGACAGGATACACAGGGAGCGCCTCAAACTTCAGTTAAGAGAAGGCGAAAGCCTCTCGCATTGCGGTCAGCGCCTCTCGCCCAGGCGGCCGCGCAAGCCTCATGAAGGAGGCGATGCCGCCAGGCGCTAAACCTACGCCTTGCAGCTGTAATGCAGCCCAGGCCTACCTCTTCCCTCCTTACCTCTCTCAGCTTCCTTTACTTCGCTCCTCCCCCCACAGGCCATGATGCGCGAGCTCAGCACCTTGGGCAACGCCGACGCAGACGAGGACATGCCCGCTGCTGAAGCGGCCCCGGGGAGGCACCTAGATTTGCTCTGCATTATGGAGCGGCTGCCCCCAGACTTTCGCAGCGCATGGCCCTTTTGGGAGTACCTGGCGGAGCGGCTTCTCCTGGCCCACCAGCAGGTCTTCCGCTTTCTCAGCGGCGGCTCGAGGCGCCACGCTCTTTTGCTGTCTCCTACCGCTGTGTGCCAGCCTGCCTCGGTACCTCAATGGCAGGCTACATGGCAGCTCGAGAGTGGGCCGCCTGCTCTGCCACACGCCCGCGCTACCGTAGGCCCCGAGCTCCACATGGACTTGCCCGATGTCGCTAATCACACAGTCGAGCGGTGGTACGGGCGTTGGTGCGAGGCCAACTCTCCCAACGTACTCCACATTTATCCTCATCGCGCAGCGGGTGAAGGCCCCTATGCTGCCCGTTTCTCACCCGCTATAAGTTTGGTCACTGTCTACGTGCCCGACCAGATTTTTCTGGACCTCCTCCACACGGGGGCCTGGGAGCAGCCTGCTCTCATCCCTCAGCGTCTTTTGGAGGATGCAGCGGCTGGCAGTCCCATCCTAATTGACTTCCAGGCCATGATCCTGGTGCGGCCATTTTGCCTTCCGTTGTCCTACCTCTCTCGAATCCTCCGCCTCCCTGAACCATAGCCCCTCAGGCCATGCCGACCCCAGATGCGCAGCACCTGCCGCAGTTCGAGCACGGCGACGTCCGCTGCGCACCCACTGAGGCCGTGCCACCGCAGCCTACAGTCGTACAGTGGCTGGTAGTGATCACGGGTCACATTCCGCTCTGGTCTCCACTGCCCATCAATGTGGGACTCCTAATGGAGCAATTCCACGGGCAGGAAACCCGGCTGCCATCTTCAGTGGAGAGACCACGCTTTTTTCACCTCCCCATTCTTCAGGAGACCGACGCACGGTCCATTTTATTCGGCACGGGCATGCCTTTTCGCACCGGCCTTTCGCTGCGGGTCAACATGCGCAGCGGAACCATCCTCATCCCTATCGACTCAGCGCCGGGCCAAGCATGCATCAGTCGGCCCATCAGGAGGGCCCTCCTCACCCAGGCGCACGCATAAGCCAGTTAGGTTTCACTCATATATGGCCGTTGGCTCATGGGCTATTTCTTTTCGCTCCTTCCGCACTCCCCCTCCTCTCAGAGCGCGCGGCGCAGCCATGGTTCCTGCGGGCGGGCGCGCTTCGGCGGCGACTGAGGGGACCGCGCCCCCGCAGGTGGCCGCGGCCGAGCCCTTCGGCCTATCAGGCGACACGTACTCGGGCTCGGCATGGCAGGGCTCCCAGTACATTGCCGCCAACAGGGAGTTCAAGAAATGATGACCAGCTACGTACCCTGGCGAATGAAAAATGCCAAACGGCATGCTCTACCCGTTCGTGTAAAAGCTCAAGTCGCTCGACGTCATCAACGGCCAGGTCGTCGAAACTTGGGACTGGGAATGGATAGAGGCCCCAGGCCTAGCGACCATCTCAGAGGTCGAGACCATGCTGCTGGAGGCCCGGGCGCGAGCGGCGGCGTCGGCGGCCGCGCGGCAACCGCGCGGTGCATGAGCGGGCCCTAGAGCGCGCTTCCTCCCAGCCGGCGCCATCCCAGGTCGACAAGGGCGACCTCAGCGCTAATAACAGGTGGTGGGCTAGCCTTATACTCTAGTCTCTGTTCACCACGGCAGCCCACCACCTAGACAGCCCTAGCCAGCCACACGAGCCAAATGTTTACAGCTGGAGAGCCGTGCTGCGCCAATTTAAGATCGGCTGAGCCGACCTGCAATCCCATCGCAGCGGGCCCATCAGTTCTTTCACCTAGCCCCATGCCAAGGGCCCGCTGCAAAGTCGTAGTCAGCACCAGTCTCCAGCTTCACACCTCTCTGCCGCACTAGTGCAGCCAACGCGACATTTTTAGCTAGCCCCGCTACCAGAAGAGCGGACAGCTAATGCTCACAGCTCAATTCGCAGACTCGCCACGGCTGAGTCTTCATCATAGGTGGTGGGCCAGCCTAGTACCCTAGTCTCTGCTTATATCGGCAGCCCACCACCTAGATAGCCCTAGCCAGCCACACGTACCGTAATTCACCAGCTGAGGAGCTTTGCTGCTCCAATCTAAGGTCGGCCGAGCCGGCCTACAGTCTCGTCGCAGCGGGCCCTTCAGCTCTTTTCTTCAGCCCCATCCAGAGGGCGCGCCAGCTGCAAGAGCTGTAGCCAGCCCCAGTCTCTAGTTTCACACATTCTTGCCGCAACATTGCGGCCAGGCCAAAGCGACGCTTTTGAGCAGCCATGCTACCAG
>CAUYUJ010006740.1:42500-51538 GCA_963575745.1 Prorocentrum cordatum | reverse complement strand
CGACGACGACTACTACTACTACTACTACTACTGATACTACTACTAAGGCGGCCAGCCACTTCAGGCACGGCTCGGCCAGCTCAGGAAAATCTCCGCTCAGTAGAAAAGTCGTCGCGCTACGAGCTGCTCGTGGGGCTCGAAAGACAGCCACAGGTGTTGCATGTCCTCTTTCAACAAAAAAGGGCCAGCATGCCTGGCGGCTCCGTCAGCGCCGCACTCTCAAAGGAGTCTGCCAAAGATGGCGGCACGCACTGCGCGGGCCGGGTCGTGCGATTCCGCTGCGTGCTCACGAAACACTGCCCATAATGCTTGACGCCACCATGTCAGCCGCCTCCTCAGCGGTGTGCTCTCTACGGTGGGGACGCGGGCCGTCTTCCTGATCTCGTGGTTAGTCTTCTTGTGTAGATGAGCTGGTGAGTGGAGTGGCCCTCGAACCGTCCGAACTTGACAAGCTTCCAGCCGCGCCAGCTCCCGCTTTTGAAAGGTTTGCCACCTCCAGGCAGCACAGGCCGACTGAGCGCACCAGGGACCTCCACAGTCTGATCTTCAGCTCGGGGCTGAACCCTCCTCTACAAGCACGTCGTGGTGATCGAGCACGGGCCGCGCTCGCTGCCTGGATCCTGCGAGCCGCCTCAACCTGGGAGCTGCCAGCGGCAGCCAGCT
This sequence comes from Prorocentrum cordatum, assembly GCA_963575745.1. Classification (NCBI taxonomy): domain Eukaryota; class Dinophyceae; order Prorocentrales; family Prorocentraceae; genus Prorocentrum; species Prorocentrum cordatum. Next base: position 50,875 of record CAUYUJ010006740.1, on the reverse strand, counting down.
GGACGCCCAGGTGCTTGACCGTCGGCCGGGGGTGGATGGGGAAGCAGTCGTCGCCGCGCCACGTGACAATTACCCGCCCGCGCGTGCCCCAATGCGTTTCCGCCTCTTCTTGCTGCCCACCCCCGACGGCATCAAGAAGCTCGGTCTTCTCCCCGCCCACCTGCGCGCCGCCGCGATCGATCTCGCCGGCGACGGCTTCCAAGCAGACGAAGGCGTCGTCAAACTCGTCGAATTCCGCAAACGCAAGCAGGTCAACCAGGAATTTCAAGTGGGTTACGTCCACACACTCGCAGGTGCCCTCCACCAATCCGCCATTGTTCCTGAGGCGCTTGAGCGCGGGGCCAAAGTACACCTTGATACACGAGCGCTCCATCTCTGATTGTACTTTCGCCAGCTGCGCCACTAACCTGTCGTGCGCCACCACGAAGAGTACTGGACTCTCAACTCCTCCTTGGCGAACTCCACGTCGCGCCCATATCCGGTCTGTCGGCTGGCGCGTCTTCGAGTCTCTGAACAGGTAGCACATGCCGTCGTGGAGCTCCTTGACGGTCATCCAAGCGCCCCAGCGTATGAAAGTCGCCCAGGCCTGTCCATATGTCTTGGCGGTTTCACCACGTCGAACGCCTTCTCGAGATCGGTAAGCACTGCCAATAACATGTGTGGTGGCGAGGAGGATCGGCCACGGAGCTTTGCTCGGCGCGCTCGTTGACGTCGAGCGATGACCTCAGAAGCCACCACGACCGCATCGCACGCGCCCCGTCCCGGCATGGCTCCAAACTGCGTCGGAGAGACCCTGTGCGCCATATCTGCGAGTGCGCCCAGCGCGGTGACCCTCGCGCAGGCCTTGCCCACATGGCCGATCAAGCTGATGGCCCTGTAGTCGTGCTTCGCGGCCCTTGGGCTTGCGCGGAAGGGCCGACTCGCCGCCCAAAAAAAATGTCGAGGTGCGGCGCCTAGGGCCTGGGCCGAGTTGAAGACATGAAGCAGTGGGGCCGCAAGCTGGTCGATCGCGATCTTCCATGTTCCAGCCACCGCATCAACTGGAGGGCCCAACGGTGACCGCCGCAAGGTCGGGCCGCCCATCGTGTTCGGCAAGTCCACAGTGCTCTGCTTCACGTCACGTATGTCGTAGGGGCCCATCCTGCGCGAGCCCGCGCCCCTGCCGGCTCCTCCTGCGCGAGGTGGGCCATCATCGAGTTGCATGTCTTGGCCGTCGCACAGCTCACCAATACTCTGGAAACGCACTTGCCTGTCGCGTTCCATGTCGAAGCACGGCAACCCTGTGGCTGGATCCTTCACTGTCATCATCGGGGCGGGCGGCTTGGGCGCTAGTTTCCGAACGATGGCGTGGAGCTTCCTCAAGTAATTCTGGCTAGCGGCGCATTCAGCAAGTTCGGCAAGTGCTGCTGTGCGCAGCTAACTGCAGTTGCCAGTACTGCTTGGTCGCGATGAGCTGCACCGTGGCGTCGTCGAAGACTGGGGCCGCGCTGCCGCTGCGGGGTGGTGGTTCGATGTAGTCTTGAAGCGCCGCATTCACCACCACTCCACCCAGTTCGTTGAAGAATGATGAGGGTGTAACGTACAGTTTGCCGTGGCCACATATGTCGATCAACTCCTCCTGGAGCATCTTCTCTTCAATTCCTTCCTGCACCTTCCCCTGGAACTCCAGCACTCTGTTTTGGGGGGGGACTCGCTGCGTTCTCGAGGTCCCCCTGTGCCTGCTGAATCCTCTTGAGGTCCATCAAAAGGAGCTCACGTCTCCAGCAGCACCTTCCTTCCCGTCGTGGTCGTGGTCGTGGTCGTACGCCAGCAAAGAGCATCGTCTCCAGCGGCCCGCGGCCCCTGTAGCCGCCCAGGTTGATTGGCAGATCAAGTCGAGGTCGAGAAGCATGGCCGTAGCCGCCGTGTCGGCGGACAATGCCGCAGTCTACGGCGGTCTGCGTGCCGAACGGGCTGCGCCAAGTGCCGTTGAAGCGCCTCGTGCCCATCAGGTCCATCAATGATCGGCCACTGCCGTTGATCACTGGCGCCCCGCAACGGGCACCAGCGTGCCCGGCCCAAGGTAGATGAGGAGGCAGATGGGCGTTCGCATCCAGGGTAGTCACTAGTGCCGTTCGCGCAGGTACTTGGCGAACTGCTTGTCGACATATCTGCCGAAACGTGTCCCGAAGTTTCAGATGAGCTTCCTGGTATGAACTGGGATCTGCTCCGCGTGGCGAGCGCCCTGGGTCGTTGGTGGGAGCGTACCCGCGCATGCTGTAAATGTCTTTCTCGTGGCGGGCACTGTGCACGCTGCGAAATCTAATGCCGCGCAGTCGATCTGGCACCCACGCGCGCTCGCAGCGAACCTCGTCAGGTTTGAAGTGCCGGAAGCTGATGGCGATGAGGCATCCGTCGCGCTGACCATTGCCTGAGCGTGCCAGCGAGTGCACCTCACACTGCCCAGCCTTCCACGTCATGCCTAGGTCCATCTGCGTGCCTTGCAGAGTGAAGATCGCAACGTTCTCGAACATGGCCAGCTCAAGGAGCTCGTCCAGTCGCCCCACTCGCCGCGAGGATTCCGCGCGGAAGCCCCATATCTTCATAGCCCTGGCCTTGACACAAGTTGGCGCCAGTGCACTCGCACTCTCTCGTGCTTCAGCTGGTGGCGGAGGCAGCTGGGCTACAGTGTTCACCTTCTCGATGGGTACCAGCCGCGCGGCTGTGGCACGCGCGTAGCGTCTGCCATGGCGCCATGCCGCCCCTGCCCCAAACGCGAGCCTCACCGCTCGCCTCAGGGCTCGGTTGCCACGCATCGCCCTTGCGCCCTTCTCCCAGCGGCGCCAGTGCAAACGACTCCAGCGCAGCTGTCCTCGCGGGCCGGGCTGCCCGCGAACGCTCACCCCGCAGCGGCCCAGGGATTACCCCCCCCCCGCCGAGAAGCGCCAGCATCCGCCATCGCGCGGCCGACGGGGCGAAGAGAAACTGGCCGGGACTTGCGACCTGGCACGACCGACCGCTGTGTCGGCGGGCGTCTGGAACCGTCTAGGCCTGGACTTTTGCTTCCTCTTTTCAACGCGACTCCCATCGCATCGGAAGTTTAGCGGGGGCCCCAGCGCAATCGCGAGAACAACGCGGCGCGTTTCCAATCCGAAACGAGGCCCTGAAACGGACAGCGGGCGCGGAGCGGCAGGCCGACTGGCCTCAGCCCCGCCCCCGCGCACCCCCACCCCTGCGGAGGTGGCACTTGCGGGGGCGCCCCCCCCCCCCCCCCCTCCGCGTTCTTAGCGCGGCCCCCCATGCAAAGCATTTTCCGGGCTGCGTCTGCGAGGTGGGGAGAGGGAGAGGGAGGCCGAAAGGAGAGGTGGAGGAGGAAGAGAAAAGGTTCTCGGCGGCAGCGGCAAAGCCTTCCAACTCACGAGTAGATGCTGGCGTTGGTGCTGGTGAAGGTGGCGGCGTCCGCGCTGTCGTCGGCGCTGGCGTAGGCGCCCTCGGCCCTACTTATTCTTCTTCGGCTTCTTGCTCTTGTTCGCCTGCGCCCCCTTGCCGCCCTTGAACGCCAGCGACCCCGCCCCTTTGGCCACCTTCGACCCCGTCGCGACGTCGCACTGGAGGCCCACGCCCACTGCGGCCAGCGCGTCGTTGAGCCTGAGCAACTTCAGCGCCTCCTTCAGATTCGGGCAGCGGTTCACCGCAAAGATCCACTTGAGCTCGCCCCCCACGGAGCCCCCCCCTCGTTCTTGCTCTTCGCCTCGAAGCACCTCGTCGCCACGAGCTTTGCTGCTGGTCCTGCACCGTCGCCCCGTAGCGCAGGAGCTCGTCCAGCGCGGCCTTGGCCCCCATCGGCTCGATGCCCTGCGAGGCGGCCGCCAGCACCGCCTCCTTCTTGCCCTCCGCGGCCTCCGCCACGCGGAACAGGACTGCCCGCGCCAGCGCGTCGGGGCGCTTAACCGAGCGGGTTGCCCAGGAAGTCCCCCTTCTTCCCCTTCGCCTTCTCCTTGGCCTTGGCGCCCTCGTCCTCGCAGTGCGCCAGAGCCTGGTCGAGCGCGATCGCTCTGCGACGGCTTGAGCGGAATCGCAAAATAGTCGTCGCGGCGCGCCGTCCTCGCCACGTCCTCGCGCTGCAGGACCAAGCGGGCGAGCGCCTTGCCCAGGGGGCCCACCGCGTCGGGCTGGTCGCCCTCGCCCTCGCCCCCGACCCCTGCCTCGACCGCCGTCCTCTTGTTGTCGCCGCTGCCCGCCGACGCCTGCGCCTCGCTGATCGGCCGGAACATCGCCGGCAGCAGCTGGAGCGGGCTCGGCAGAGGGGGCCGCGGGCGCTGGAAGTTCTGAAGGTCTGGCTTGAGCCTCAACTTCACTGGGACGGGCCGTGCAGCGTTTCTGTTTAATTTGCCTCACCAGCGTGTCTTTTTCTCGTGAAGATCTTCTGGCAGTGGGGACGTCGCTTCTGTTCCAGGTCCGTGTCCGCGAGGGCTTCGGCTGCTGGGTTCGTATAGACTTTATGAGCTGCATGTTTACGATTGGCTAAACCCTTTTCCCCATTGCATTTTTGCCCACACACACATCGCTCTCCAGCCACGCGATGGCTGCAGCATCAGTCGCAGTGTCTTCCTCGCCGCCATCAGTCAGCACACGGCGAAAGCAGCGCGGCCCAAGGGAGGCGAGCCAGCGCAGCCACGGCTCGGCCAGCTCAGGAAGGTCGCCGTGGAGCTGAAAGAGCCGACGAGCAGTGAGCTTCTCCTGCGCGTCCGCAGTCTGCCACATCTGCCGCATGTCGTCCAGCAGCAGAGTCAGCGTGCCCGACTGCCCCCCATGGCCGGCCTGCTCGAACGAGAATCGACCGAAGATGACCGCCCTCAGGTCGTGCAAATCGTCGCCGGGCTCCCTGAAGGCCGGTCGCAACACTTGTCGCCACCACCTCAACCTTCTCAATAACAACGCGCTCGTAACAGTCGGAGTGCGGGCCCGCTTCCTGATCTCACGGTTGGTCTTCTTATACAGGTGGGCTGGCGAATTCAACGACCCACGAAGCTTCTTCACCTGCCAGCTCTCCAACTTATTCAGCTCCCGCCTGGCGAGGTGTGCGACCTCCAGGCAGCACAAGCGCACCGAGCGGACAAGCGTCTTCCAATCTGACCTTCAACTTGGCACTGAACCCACTCTTGAACGCACGGCGCAGCAGTTGAGCGTGAGTAGAGTTGGCTGCCCTGATGCGGTTCGCAACCTCCACGTGGCGGGCGCCCGTCGCCGCCAGCTGCACCCCTAAGTACTTGACCGTCGGCTGCGGGCGCAACGGAAAATAGTCATCATCTTCCCACGTCACTATGCCATTAGTTTGCGCGCGAATATGCTTCCACCTTTTCTCGCTGCCAACCCCCGACTGCGCGAGCAAAATCTCGGTCTTCCTTCCGTTAACGCTCACGCGGCCAGCCTTGGTCTCGCCCGTCAGTACCTCCAGGATGGTGGATGCAGCGTCGCACTCCTCGATATCAGCGAACGTGAGCAGATCATCGAAGAACTTCAACTGGGATACGTCCAAGGCCCCGCACTCGTCCTCTTTCAAGCTGTCGTTGCACCTGATATTCTTGAGCGCGGGGTCGAAGTACACCTTGATGGCTGGATACTCCTGCTGTTGTAGCTGGTCCATTATCCGATAAACTATCCCATCATAGACCGCCACAAAAAGGCCTGGACTCTCAACACCTCCTTGTCGCACACCTTGCTTGACCCCAATCCGATCAACAGGCACATGAGTGGTAACATCGCGGAACAGGTAGCACATGCCCTCATGGAGCTCCTCCAAGTTCGCACAAGCATCCCACCGCACTTCGAGCGCCTCCAAGCTTTGCCAAATGTCCTGCCGTACCACCGCGTCGAAAGCCTTCTCGATGTCTGCGAGGACTGCCAGCAGCATAGGAGGTGGAGTTGAAGTGCTCCTCGTCGCTTGGCTCGATGCGCTCTCTGATGTCAAACGATCACTTCACCTGCCACTGCCACCGCGTCCCGTGTACCCCGCCCAGGCATAGCTGCGAACTGCGTTGGTGAAAGATTGTGCGCCACCTCACTCATCGCGTCAAGAGTGGTGACCTTGGCGTAAGCCTTGCCGACGTGGTTGATCAAGTTGATGGCGCGGTAGTCCTTCGACGCCGCGCAGCCGTCGCCCTTCGGTTTCCTCAGCTGCATATGGTCTCGCCGCCCTCGAACCTCTGAGGCGCGTCGCCCAGCGCCTGCGCCGCGTTGAAGACCTGCAAGAGAGGCGGCGCGAGCGCATCTATCGCTAGCTCCCAAGACTCAGCAACAGCGCCCCCAGGCGGCCCCGTCATAGGCCACTGCAGCGCAGGCCCCCCCTTCATGTCGGGCAAATCCATGGTGCTCGCCTTCGCCTCCGCAAGGTCATAGCTGCAATCCCGTCATCGTCGCGCTTCCTGCCGGCCTGGGCGGGGGCCGCTCGTCGAGACCCATCGCCCGGTCGTCGCGCACGTCGCACATGCTCTGAATACGCACTCGCCGGTGCTCCTCAGCATCGAAGCACGGCAGCCCAGTGTTCGGGCCCTTCGCCGCCATGATTGGCGCCGCTGGCTTCGGGGCCAACTTATTCGCGATGGCGTGGGGCCTCCGCTAGTTCCCCTGACCTGCCGCTCGTTCCGCCACGTCAGCCAACGCCGCCGTCCGCTGCCGCTCCTCACTCCTGATCGCCGCCGTCGCCAGCTTCGCCGCCCCGTTTGAAATGCACCTGAAACTGCGCCCGCAGCCACCGAGCACCATCAGGAATGGCAGCAAGCTGATATCGCCAGTAGTGCTTTGCCTGAATCAGCCGTACCGTCTGGTCGCTAAACACTGGTCCGTCCACTCGTCCCGTCGTTGGTGGCGAGATGTAGTCCTGCAGCGCCGCCTCGATCACCACGCCCTCCAACTCGTTGAAGTACTCAGCGGGGGGCCCGCAGCGCCGGCCGTTGCCACAGGTGTCTGACCATCTCGAGCGCGAAAGATACCCGTACCCTTACCCAGACGGGGTGGCAAGGGGCCCTCGGGGCATCACCCCCCCTGGGTCCGGGTCGGCCCCCGAAACCACCATACATACCCGTACCTAGACGGGGTGACCCAACCACCACCCCAGCTAGGTCCGGGTATGTATGGTTGTTTCGGGCACCGACCCGTACCCAGACGAGGTGGCGGCAAAGCCGAAAACGCTCTAGCGGGCGGCCCTTTTCACCCCAGCTGACCCCGGGTCCGGGTATGTTTTGGGCTAGTGAGACCAGTCCTCCCGGAGCCCCTTCGCCTCGATCCCTTCCTGCACCTTCGCCCGAAAGTTGCGCAAGCGGTTGGGAAGCCTCACCTGGTTGTCGAAGTCCGCCTCCGCCTGCTGCACCTTCAGCAAGTCCGCGACCATGAGCTCTCGACGCCATCTGTATCTGCCTGCATCCTTCACGGTCTTTGCCTTCACGCCTGCGATGATGCGAGACCCCAATGGCCCGTGGCCCCTGTAGCCGCCCAAGTTGACAGGAAGGTCGGCGCGAGGGTGAGCTGAGTGTCCGTATCCGCCCTGCCTGCGCACCAACACATAGTCGATCGTCGTCCATGAACCCTGCGGGATCCTCCACGTGCCGTTGAATCGTCCTCGCTGGCCGAACGTGTTAAGTACCATCAGCCCGTAGTCCTCCATCAAGTCCATCATCGCGTGGCCGTTGCCGTTGGTCGAAGGTCCTGATCGACGCACGCCAGCAAAGCCCACCCAAGGCAGCAGCGGTGGGATGTGCGCGTTGGCGTCCAGTGTGATGATGATCGACGTACGAGCAGGAACCTGACCAACTGCGCGACGACATATCTGCCAGAACAAATCTCTTGTCTCCAAATGCCTCTCGCGATACTCCTTTGCTTCAACTCCTTTGGGCACGTGACCAGCCTCGTTCGTGGGAGTGTAGCCGTTCAACACGTATGTGTCGCGTCCGAACCTCTTTTTGCACAAATTCCTGAGCCGAACTCCCTGCAGCTTCCCCTCCATCCACGCGCGCTCGCACCTGACCTCGCCTTTTTTTCTGGAATAACTTCAAATTGATGGCCGTGAAGCAACCATCACGCTGGCCACGTCCAGACCTCGCCAACGAGTGCACCTCGAACGCTCCTGACTTCCATGTCTTGCCCAAGTCCATATGCGTGCCCTGCATGGTGAAGATGGCCACGTCCTCCTTCCTCGCCAACTCTAATAGCTCGTCCAAGTGACCCACCCTGCGCAGCGACTCCACGCTGAAACTCCACACCTTCAGCGTCCTCTGCTTCCACGCGGCCCGCTGCTCCAGCTGGTCACCATCCCTCCTGGCCTTCTCCAGTGCTCGATCGTCAGCTCGATGTGGCAGTTGGGTCGCCTCGTGAAGTGTCTCTGGAGTGACCAACTGCGC
>CAUYUJ010006740.1:0-37500 GCA_963575745.1 Prorocentrum cordatum | reverse complement strand
CAACTCCTGTCAGTAATGCCTGTCCTTGTTCTGTCCTTCCTTTCATCATGTGCATTCCTTTCCTCCTCCTCATCCTCTTCCGCCTCCTCCTCCTCGTCGTCCTCCTCCTCATCCCTCCTTCCTTCCGCCTTCCTCCTTCCTTTTCCTTTGCTCCTCCTCCTCCTCCTCCTCCTTCTCCCGTCCTCCGTCCTCATCCTTCGTCATTCCTCCTGCACCCTTCCTCCTTCCTCCTTTCGCCTTCCTCCGATCTGTGCTTCATCAGCAGCGTCGTCTTTATCATCAGCAGCAGCAGCATCAGCATCATCTTCATCAGAATCGGCATCGTCGTCATCATCAGCATCAACGTCATCAGCATCATCATCATCATCATCATCATCATCATCATCATCAGCATCATCATCTGCAGCATCAGCATCATCATCATCAGCATCAGCATCCTCATCAGCATCGTCATCATCATCAGCATCATCATCATCATCATCAGCATCATCATCAGCATCATCATCAGCATCATCATCATCAACATCAACAACAACATCATCATCAGCAGCGTCATAATCCACAACAGCCTAATCAGCATCGTCATCATCATCAGCATCATCATCAGCATCATCATCATCGTCGTCATCGTCATCGTCATCAGCAGCATCCTCACCATGAGCATCAGCATCAGCATCATCATCATCAGCAGCATCCTCATCAGCAGCAGCATCTGCATCATCATCGTCATCATCATCATCAGCATCAGCAGCGCCAGCATCATCAGCAGCAGCATCAGCATCTGCATCATCATCATCATCAGCATCATCATCATCAGCATCATAATCAGCATCACCGTAATCATCATGATCAGCAGGATCCGCAGCATCAGTATCAGCATCATCATCATCATCATCATCAGCATCAGCATCTGCAGCATCAGCATCATCATCATCATCATCATCAGCATCAGCATCCTCATCAGCATCGTCATCATCATCGGCATCATCATCATCAGCATCATCATCAGCAGCATCATCAGCATCATCATCATCAACATCAACAACAACATCATCATCAGCAGCATCATAATCCACAAATGCATAATCAGCATCGTCATCATCATCAGCATCATCATCAGCATCATCATCGTCGTCATCGTCATCGTCATCAGCATCATCCTCACCATGAGCATCAGCATCATCATCATCATCATCATCATCAGCAGCATCCTCATCAGCAGCAGCATCTGCATCATCATCGTCATCATCATCATCAGCATCAGCAGCGCCAGCATCATCAGCAGCAGCATCAGCATCTGCATCATCATCATCATCATCATCATCAGCATCATCATCATCAGCATCATAATCAGCATCACCGTCATCATCATGATCAGCAGGATCCGCAGCATCAGTATCAGCAGCATCATCATCATCATCATCATCGTCAGCGTCAGCGTCAGCGTCAGCATCATCAACAGCATCAGCATCAGCAGCAGCATCAGCATCAACAGCATCATCAGCAGCATTATAAGCATCGTAATCAATATCATCATCAGCAGAAGCAACAACATCAGCATCATCATTGTCGTAAACCTCATCATCACCATCATCATCAGCCACATCCGCATCAGCATCATCATCAGAAGCATCAGCATCATCATCCACACCAGACATCATGCAGCATGACCATGATCATCATCAGCATCATCAGCAGCATCCGCATCATCAGCAGCAGCAGCCGCATCAGCATCATCATCATCAGGAGCATCAGCACCCTCATGTTCGTCCTTATCCTCATCCCCCTCATCATCATCAGCATCCCCATCCTCATCCTCATCATCATCATCATCATCATCATCATCCTGCACCTCATCATCATCCGCATCCCCATCCTCATCATCATCATCATGATCAGCATCATCATCACCAGCATCATCATCATCATCAGCATCATCATCCTCATCATCATCACCATCATCTCATCATCATCTGCTCCTCCTCCTCCTCCTCATCCTCCTGTTCCTCCTCCTCCGCCGCCTCCACCTCCACCTCGGCCTCCTCCTCCTCCACCACCAGCTGATGCATCTCCTCTTCCTCCTCCTCCTCCTCCTCATTCCCCTCTCTCTCCTCCTCCTCCTCCTGAAGACCTTTCGCCTTGAGGACCGGTCCTCTTCTTCACATCCTAGGCGCTGGGACAAAGGTAGGTGGGCAATCCCCGATATGTCGGTGTGGAGTTTTGCACTGTTGATGATGCCGTTCCGTTCCTCCTCCTCCTCCTCCTCCTTCTTCGTATCTTCCTTCTTCTTCTCCTCCCTCTGCCTCCATCTCCTCCTCATCGCTCCTCCTCATCCTTCCTCCCTCTTGCGTCCCTCTTCCTTCATCCATCCTCCTTCCTCCTTCATCCTTCCCGCTTCCTCCTTCCTCATTCGTCTTTCCTCCCTCTTCCCTCCTTCTCCTCCTCCTCCACCTTCCCATCCTCCTCCTCATCCTCATCATCCTCATCATCCTCATCATCCTCATCATCATCATCATCATCATCACCACCACCATTATCATCAGCATCATCACTATCATCAGCATCATCAGCATCATCAGCAGCAGCATCACCATCATCTTCATCTCCGTCCTCATCATGATCAACCTAATCATCACCAGCATCCGCATCATCATCATCATCATCCTCATCATCATAATCATCTCATCATCTCATCATCATCATCATCATCAGCAGCAGCATCATAATCATAATCATCATCATCATCATCATCATCATCATCATCATCATCATCATCATCATCATCATCATCATCATCATCATCATCATCATCATCATCGTCTGCTCCTCCTCCTCCTCATCCTCCTCATCCTCCTCCGCCGCCTCCACCTCCACCTCGGCCTCCTCCTCCTCTTCCTCCACCAGCTGATCCATCTCCTCTTCCTCCTCCTCCCCCTCCTCATTCCCCTCCCTCTGCTCCTCCTCCTCCTCCTCCTCCTCCTCCTGAAGACCTTTCGCCTTGAGGACCGGTCCTCTTCTTCACATCCTAGGCGCTGGGACAAAGGTAGGTAGGCAATCCCCGATATTTCGGTGTGGAGTTTTGCACTGTTGATGATGCCGTTCCAATCCTCCTCCTCCTCCTTCTTCGTATCTCCCTTCTTCTTCTCCTCCCTCTGCCTCAAACTCCTCCTCATCCCTCCTCCTCATCCTTCCTCCCTCTTGCATCTCTCCTCCTTCATCCATCCTCCTTCCTCCTTCATCCTTCCCGCTTCCTCCTTCCTCATTCGTCTTTCGTCCCTCTTCCCTCCTTCTCCTCCTCCTCCTCCTCCACCCTCCCATCCTCCTCCTCCTCATCCTCATCATCCTCATCATCATCAACACCACCATCATTCTCATCAGCATCATCATCAGCATCATCAGCAGCAGCATCACCATCATCTTTATCAGCATCATCATCAGCAGCACCATCATCGTCATCAATATCGTCATCACAAGCATCACCAGCATCCGCATCATCAGCATCATCATCCGCATCAGCATCACCAAAACCATCATCCGAATCATCATCATCATCAATATCATCCTCGTCATCATCATCATCATCATCATCATCATCATCATCATCATCATCATTATCATCATCATGAACATCATAATCATCATCCTCATCGTTCCTCCTCTCCTCTTCCCCCGCGCACGCCCCTGCATTATGGGGAATAGGGGGGGCGGCTCCCTGCGCGCGCATCTACTTTGAAGCGAAATGGGGGGACGACCAGGGGGGAAGCGCTGCGTCTCCCTCTCCGCTTCATCATCCTCGTCAGTATCATCACCAACATCGTCATCATCATCATCAACGGCATCATCAGCATCAACATAATCATCATCACCCTCATCATACTCAACAACCCCAACAAACAAAGCAGCAACAACAGCAGCAGCAACAACAACAACAACAGTGGCAACCGCCATAACAAAATGCACCACAACACCTGCTACAACTACAACAACAGCAGCAACAACAGCACGAATGACAACGCGAATAACAACACGTACAACAACAACAAGAAATATAACAGTCGCAACATCCGCAACGACAACGACAACGACAACGACAATGACAACACCAACAACAAGAACAACACGAACAACGACAACATCAACAATAGCATCAATCAGTTTCAGACTGTTCGCTCTTGTCTGCTCGCGTGCTATTCATCACGTATACCCCAAACCCTCGATACCAGCCCCCCTCTTCGTCTTAGACCGTTCCACGTGTGTTTCGTGTAGCCGCTAAGCCCCTAAGGCAGGGGAAGAAAGGACGGACGGAAGGAAGGGGCAAGGGAGAGGGAGGAGGATGGAGCACAAGTGAAAGTAGCAGGAGGGGGGCTAGAAGCAGAAAACAAGTGGCACAACCAGACGGGCACATAGGGCGAGTAGACCCTAACGGGCGGGCCGGGAAGGCGGGCCCAGACGGCCAGGACGAGCAGGCGGGTTGCTGAAGCGTGCGTCCTGCATGAATCGCAAGGAAATCGCACGCGATAGCGCGATTCCCAAATACATCGTCAGGAACTCCACAACGAGAACGTGATTCCTGAGTGTCGAGGGCGCGGCGTCTGGATCAATTGCGAGGAAGTCCCACGCGGGAGCGCGATTCCTGCATAAATTGTACCGAAGTCCCCCGCGAGAGTGCGACTTGGGAATAGCTTGTGACGAAATCCCGCGCGAGAGCGCGATTTGGGAATATATTGCGAAGAAGCATCAAGCGAGAGCCGCTGGTGTTGTAAACCGGGGGCAAACAACCCAACTCTGAGACTCACGACTTTCCCTGTTGCGAAAGAAGGTTCGAGCCCTGGGAAAGGGCATGTCAACTTAAAATACCAGGTGCCCCAGAGGGGGGATCGAAAATACTTATTCTTCAGTAGTGAGAATGCAAGAACAACAACGCCAAGTTGAGGACTGCTCTTCGCTCTTATCTGCTCGCGTGCCATTCAACATGTAGATAAAATCGCTCGATGCCCGCCCTCTTCGTCTTCGATGGTGCCCCCATCAAGGGTAGATCTTACCTGCAACGTGTGGCTCGTGTAGCACCTAAGGCAGGGGAAGAAAGAACGGATGAAAGGAAGGCACAAGGGGGAGGGAGGAGGACGGAGCACGAGTGAGAGTAGCAGGAGAGGCTAGGAGCAGAAAATACGTGGCAGACGGCACATCGGGCGGGCAGACCCTAGGCCAGGTCGAGCAGCCGGGTTGCTGAAACGTGCGTCCTGCATGAAACGCAAGGAAATCTCGAGCGACAGCGCGATTCCCAAATAAAAAATGCAAAAAGCCAGAGCGAGGGCGTGATTCCTGAGCGTCGAAGGCGCGGCGTTTGAATAAATTGCGAGGAAGCCCCACGCGGGAGCACGATTCCTGCAAAAATTGAAAGGAATTCGCACGCGAGAGCGCAATGTTGGAATGGGTTGTGAGGAAATATCAAGCGGGAGCCGCTCTTGTTGTACACCGGGGGCCAGGGGCCCAGTTTGGTGACCTTCCACCTTCCCTTGTAACAAACAGGGTGCGAACCCAGGAGAAACACTCGACTTGAAAAATGCAGTGGTTACCGGAGTGGGGATCCGCAATACTTATTCCTTAGAATTGAGAACGCAACAACCACAGCAGCAGCAACAACAGCATAAATCAATACTAACAACAACACCAACAACAACAACAACAACAGCAACAACAACAACAACAACAAAAACAACAACATCAACAACACCACCACCACCAACAACAACAACAACAGCAACAACAACAACAACAACAACAACAACGACAACGACAACGACAACGACAACGACAACGACAACGACGACAACGACAACAATACCAACAACAATAAAAAAACAAACAACAACCATAGCCGAACTAACAAGGGCAATACTAACACTAGCAACAATAGCAACAGCAGCAACAACAACAGCATCAACATCATCAACAACAGCCACAACCACAACCACAACCACAGCAACACCACATCAACAGCAACAACAACAACGACCACAACAACAACACCAGCAATCATAGTAAGACGCTTCGCTCTTACCTGCTCGCGTGCCACTCAACACGTATATCCCAAACCCTCGATACCCGTCTTCTTCGACTTCGCCCATACCCCTTGGGAGGATATCTACCTTACCTGCGTCGCGCATTGACTGCAGCCCCTAAAACCAGGGAAGAGAGGACGGATGGGGGAGGGAGGAGGATGGAGCACGGGAGAGATTAGCAGGAGGCGGGGGCCAGGAGCAGAAAACATGTGGCAGAACCAAACGGTTTGATCGGGCGGTAGACCCTACAATAACGGGAGGAGCGGGAAGGCGGGCCCAGGCAGCAACGTCGAGCAGGCGGGCTACTGAAGCGTGAGCTCAACACGATTCGCGAGGACTTTTCGAGCGATAGTGCGATTCCCAAGTAAATAATGAGAGAAGCCAAAGCGATAGCGCGAATCCTGAGCGTCGAGGGCGCGGCGTCTGAATAAATTGCCGATGCCCGCCCTCTTCGTCTTCGATCGTCCCCCCTTGGGGAAATATCTTCCTTATCTGCCACGCGCATGTAGCGCAGCCCCTAAAACAGGGGAGGAGAGGACGGATGGAAGGGGAGGGAGAAGGATGGAGCATGAGAGAAATTAGCAGGAGGCGGGCTCGGCGCAGAAAACACGCGGCAGAGCAAAACGAGCAGATCGGGCGGGCAGACCCTAGCGGGCGAGTCGGGAATGCGGGCCCAGGCGGCCAGGTCGAGCAGCCAGGTTGCTGAAGCGTACGGCCTGCATGAGTCGTGAGGACATCTTACTCGATAGCGCGATCCCCAAGCGAATCGCGAGAAAGGCCAAAACGAGAGCGTGGTTCCTGAGGGTCGAGGGCGCGGCGTCTGAATTGATGGCGAAGAAGTCCGACGCGAGAGCGCGATTCCTGCCCACATTGAATAGGAATTGCCACGCGAGAGCGCGATCCTGGAATACATCGTGACGGAATATAAGGCGGGAGCCGCTGTTGTTGCAAACCAGAGGCCAACAACACAATGTGGTGTCCCCAAGCTTTCCCATATTAAAAACCCGGTGTGAACTCCGAGAGGAACACTTTAATCAAAAACACACTGCCTACCGGAGGGGGGGATCAACACAAATTATTCGCTCGGAATGAAACAACAGCAACAGCAGCAGCAAGAACAACAACAACAAACAGTTTAACAAGTGTCGCTCCTATCTGCTCACGTGATTCCAAAACCTCGATACCCGCCCACGTCTTCTTTTTCTTCGATCGTAGCCCCTAGAGGGTATATCTTTTTTATCTGCTGCGCGCATTTCATGCAGCCCCTGAGGCTGGAAAGGAGAGGACGGATGGAAGGAAGGGACAAGGGGCAGGGAGGAGGAGGGAGCACGAGAGAGAGCTGGAGGGGGGCTAGGAGCAGAAACGCACATGGCAGAACCAGACGGGCAGATCGGGTCGGGAAGGCGGGCCCAGACGGCCAGGTCGAGCAGCCAGGCTGCTGAAGCGTACGTCCTGCATGAATCGCGAGAAAGGCTCGAACGAGGGCGCGATTCCCAAGTAAATCGTGAGAAAGGTCAGAGCGAGGGGGTGATTCCCAGGTAAATCATGCGAGCAGCCAAAGCGAGGGTATGGTTCCTGAGTGTCGAGGGCGCGGCGTCTGAATCAATTGTGAGGAAATCCCACACGAGAGCGCGATTCCTGCATACGTTGAGCAGGAAGACTTTCCCCGATAAGAAACAAGGTGTAGGCCCCGAGGGGGGCACTTCAATTGAAAACACATAATGTGCACCCCTGGGGGGAACCAAGGGTAATTAACAATCGGTTCGAGACTGTTCGCTCCTGTCTGCTCGCGTGCCATTCAGCATGTATATCTCAAACCCTCGGCACCCGCTCTCTTCGTCTTCGATCGTGCGCCCTTGAGGGTAAAGCTTCATTACCTGTCACGGGCATGTAACGCAGCCCGTAGAACAGGGGAAGAGAGGACGGATGGAAGGGGGAGGAAAAAGGATGGAGCACGAGAGAAATTAGCAGGAGGGGGGCCAGGATCAGAAAACACGCGGCAGGACCAGACGGGCAGATCGGGCGGGCAAACCCTAGCGGGCGAGTCGGGAAGGCGGGCCCAGGCGGCCAGGTCGAGTAGGCGGGTTGCTGAAGAGTGATGAATCCTGCATGAATCACAACAAAGTCTGGAGCGATAGCGCGATTCCCAAGTAAATCGTGAGAGCGGCCAGAGCGAGAGCGTGACTCCTGAGTGTCCCGAGAGCGTGACTAAATCGTGCGGCTGATAATACCATTGATTTGAGCCATCTCCTGTTCTGGGTGCCTCCATTGATTATTGCGCGAATCTTCGGCCAGGCCATGGCTGCCCTCTTGCGCGCTACAGGCTGTAGAGGGCAGGAGGCGAGCATGTCCAGCCACGTCTGTATCGTGTGAGGGGGAGGGGCACGCCTGGGTCTCTCACTCTGTTTCTCTGTCGCATGTTTGTATGTAATTGTTTATGTGAGTATATCCCTTTTTTTCTCTCTCTCTCTCTCTCATTCTCTATGTTTTTCTTTCTGTCTCTCATACATATATATATATATATATATATATATATATATATCCTCGCCTCTCCTCTCCTCTCCTCTCTCTCTCTCTCTCTCCGCAGTCTAGGCCTAGGTGTAGGGCAGTAGTGAGTCACCTGCCCTTCGCCTTGGAGGTGACAAAACGCCCGAGCATCCCACAACAGATTTGCAGCGGTCTAGGGGCCAAGGGGGGGACCTTCGCGCGGCAGCCTACCCCGCGGAGAACCAGTCGTGGCCGCACGGCGGACAGATCGCGACCCCGCGGCCCGTCACGTAGTCTGCCGAAGTTCGGCGGCCTGGAATTTTCCGAGTCGCGCCCTGGGGCGGCGGCGGTCGCTGACAAAAAAGCCGAAGGTGGCTACGCTCGACGCCTAGATCCGCACCTGCACCCTCACAAAGAAACCTAAACTTTTGGCGCTCCGCGCGGATTTCTTGGATCTGCGTTGGACCCCCTCCCCAAGCACGTGGCGCGCGCCAGGGGCGGCGCCCCGAGGCGCCGCTGGGGGGGCCCCGGCGCGGATCCAAGAGATCCGCGCGGAGCGCCAGAAGTTGATGTGTGTGTGTGTGTGGCTTTTCTCTTCTTCGACTATAACCTCTCATGATGAAGGTGTGATGCCCCTCCCCCCCTCTCCCCTCCCTTCTCCCTCCCTCCCTGCCCCTCCTCTTCTGCATTTTTCCGAATTCCCAATTCCATTTTCTGTTCATGTCTCACAAATTTGTTGTCTGGCTGGTAGACTGATTGCACACCCATGCCCTGCACAGGGCCGAGCAGCCGGCAGGCATGCTCGAGTGGTTCGCTCGCTCGACTATAACCTCAGCTCCGCTGCAAGATCAGGAGCGAGGGGCACATCGCATGCGGTGACGGCCGATGGAGGACATATCTTCTTCAGTCCGTTGGCCTGGAGGCCCGCGGCAAACTGCACCGCAGCTTCAGTCATGATTGGGACGAGGAGCCTCCGGGCCCTTCCACGCGAAAGCTGACGTCGTCGACCCAGGACTTGGCAACTACTGTTAGGTCAGGCATGTCCTCCTACAGGCGGATTTTGGAGGAAACATTAAAGATAGTAATTAAGACAAATATGCAAAAATAGTCGAAAAGTCATCCCCAGACTATTGTTCTACTAGTTTTGAATATTCCCCCTGTGGAGGGACATGCCCGACTTACTACTTAGTTACTAGTCCACCTGGGGAACATTTGGCGCGAATACGTGCAAGTGCGGGATACCCAACGGCGCGGCAGCCTGCCGAGATGCTGAGAGAGGGATCGATCGGCACGCTGACGGAGCTGCGGCTCCCGAGGCGCCCGGGTCCTGGATAGGTCAGGGCCGATAGACGGATGATACAGGGAAGGCAGCCGAGATCCAAACGCCCACACGTGCACCAGTCCACGCCAATCACAAAACTCGTCGACGCCAAGGAGGAACCGAGAGGCGTGCGCGCTGCCTTTCGGTGCGCACTTTGCGCGGTTGAACGCGCAGTTTTGGCGGCGCCGACCGTGTGGGCAGGGTGTCCCGCTGCAGGGGTCGTTCGGCCGTCCGCGCCAGGGCGCCCAACGCCGCAAAAGAAAATGCCCTGGAACGCAAACTCTGCAATTTTTTTGTCAACTCCCAGGGCATCCATAAAAGGACGGCCGACGGCGGCTCTCAAGGCGCTGCCGCCCTGTCTGGCTCCGTCCCAGAGGCCCCGCCCGCCCCTCCGACCACTCCCGCGGAGCGCCTGCACGCGGCAAGTTCCAAGGGGCGCGCGGGCCGGGCGAGGAGGGCGGCGGCCCCCTCTCTCCTCCGGAGTCTTTGGGAACCTGGCCCGCGGCACTGGAAGGAGCTGCCAGGGCCGGGCGAGCTGCTCCCCTGGCCTAGCCACATGTTGGCCTCTTGGGGGGGGGGCACCGATGAAGATGACTCCAAGAGCGCCTGTGGGGGAGCCCAAGGTGCCCTCCGAGATGGCTCAAGGTACCCCAAGATGTCTCATAATGGCCCCCACGATGCTCCAAGATGCCCCAAGACCGCTCCAAGACGGCTCCAGGAGGCCCCGGAGAGACCAGGACTTGAGGAAATTCTATGTGTTTGGCTTTCTCGCCTTTTCGCTTCCGATGGCCCCGGGAGGGCCCTCTGCCCCCGAGGGCCTATCTCCTGGAGATCCCCGAGGCCCAGGTTGCCGACGCCACGGCCGGTCATCGGCGGGGCCTGGTCGAAGCAGGAGCAGAGGTGGTGTGAGGGAGAGGGGCGGCTGGGACTCGTCTCAAGTCGGGCCTGTCCCCCGACAGGGGGATTTGGGACGAAAAATCAATACCCCAAAAGCACGCCAAAATGATCAAAAAATCTTCCCAACATCGTCCCCAAACCATCTTCTACTATTTTGGAATATCCCCCCTGTAGAAGGGACAGGCCCGACCCACGACTCGTCGCTGGCCCGGAGATTTGCGCGCGAAAGGAATGCCGGAGCGCCTGGCTCTGTCCCGAGGCGCGCCGGCTCCCCGCCGTTCCCCGACAGCCCTCTCGTGCGACCGCGTGGGGACAGTGCCTGCCCCGACCGCTCGCGCTTCCGCGCGGGGCGCACATGCAGCAAACGGGGTCTGGCCCTGCTGGACGGAAGGAGAGACTGAGGAGCACCAGCAGAGTCAGATGCTCGTTCTGGGGACCTTCCTGGAGATGCTCGTCCCACTCGTGCTGCGATGCCGCGTCGAGCGCCTGTCGATTTCGAATAGAGCTTGGGTGGGACTTGAGGTCGAGCTTGAGTCGAGCTTGAGTCGAACCAAAGCCGAACATTGGCGTCGGCTGGGCCCCAGGAAGGGTCCCCGAAACGAGCACCTGAGGAAAGGATGGGCGCACCTTGTTACAGCGCGCAGAGGCTCGCACGGCCTCGCGAGACGCCACCGCGCGTGCCGCCGAGAACTCAAGAGATTCCCGCCGCTGGCCTCGGTACCAAGGCGGCCGCACCGAACAACCCGCCAGGGGCGCTCGAGCGACCTGGCCGCGCGCCGGCGCTCGAGGAGATCGGAGAGGCCGTCGGGCCACACGGAGAGGCTCGAGCCCTCCTCGTCGTCACCCTCGTCGTCGTCGTCGGGGTCGTCAAAGTCGTCGTCGTCGTCCAAGTCGTCGTCCGAGTCGTCGGCGGCTCCCGACTGGCACTCGCACACACAGAGGAACGAGGAGCACCAGCAGCAGCAGCAGCAACAGCTGCAGCAGCGACCGCGGGAGCGGCCGCGGGAGCCGCTGGCGACAGCTGCTCGGGCGCGCCTGCTGCTGCCGTCCGTGCGCGTGCTCTGTTTTTTTGCGGCGGGGGCAGGGGGGAAGGGGCGGAGCGGGGGGGGGAGGTGGAGGTGGAGAAGACGATAGGCGACGAAAATAAAAAGGCCTTCCAATGGAGGCGTGTCCACAAAAACCTTCCACAAGAAGCCCAACCCTGAGACCCCAGGACGTCCATTGATTTTTGGTGTGGGAGCGTCACGCTTTACACAGCAAAACCATCGACCCCCCCCCCCAAAAAAAACTGGGCACCCTGGAGGCAAGCAGGGTGTTTCTTGGCATGGCCCCCACTGTACGCCAGCTTACGCGGTGACTCCCGCGGACGGCCAGCGCGTCACGCTATACTGGAAACGAGGGCGCCCACGTGCGCCCTCACGCGGGCAGCTTACGCGCCAATGTCGGCGAAAACGAACCCATTTTTCTGCGTCGCCCATGCAGATGGAGATGCACAAGAAGGTGGAGAAAGACAAGGGAGGAAACGGGGGGGGAGGGGGAAGGAGGGATGTGCGTCGAACGTCGGATGAAGCGTCTCGTTTTTTTCGCACGCTCGGAGGAGGGAAGGAACGAGGAGAGCGGACCGCAAGACGCTGAGCTGCCAGCCGTTTGTTCGCCACTCCGCGGACTCTTGCCAACGCGCCGGTTTGCTCTGCTGGCCTGGCGCGAGCTCGAAAGGATGATACTCTAGACGAAGGAGCAGAGATGAGAAGGTAGGGGGAGGGAGAGAAAGAGAAAGAGAGAGAGAGAGAGAGAAAGAGAGAAACAACAAAAAAACACAAAAATGGCCGGATGGAAAGATGGCAGAGGACAGCGCAGAGAAAAACGAGGCAGGCCAGGCGCGCTGATGCGACGTCTGGCCTCGAGGCCGCCCGCCTCCTTCCCGTGGCCCAGCGGATGAGTAATGCCTCCCGAGCGAGCCTGCCTCTAGCCGAACAGGGCTCGTGGCTCGCTATAGCCTCCAAGAGGCGTAAAGAAAGCCTGCTATCGTGTCTGGATGGGCTGGTGGGGATATTTGTTGCTCGCAACCGCAAGCGGGCAGCCGCGCGGCGTCAAGAGTCAAACGCGAGACAGGCCTACAGCGCGGGGAAATCATACAACAGCAGGCGAACGCGGAAAATTGACGGGGCCGAAACCAAGCGAAAGCGGCGCTCGGGCGGCGAGAAAGCGGAGGAGGACGACGAAGGGAGGGAGAAACAGGGGACTAACGCAGCGGAGATCGCGCCCGGGAGCGCCAGGAACGCGTCGCCCTCGAGATACATGCACAGCGAAAGGAGCCAGCGTGTGGCCTGAATCCCGCATCGTCAGACAGGGCCTGGGGCGTCCTGCAGAGGGGGGGCGGCTGACAGCCGCGGACACTTGAGATGTGCATTGGGGGGCGGCTGGCAGCTGCTGGATGGTGGAGAATGCCACGGCCTGCCCGCACGGACTCTCCATCGGGGTCCGCCCGCGCCGGTCCGGGGCCTGCTATGGGGAAGACCCAGGAGCTCCAGGAGGGCCCGAACAGGCGCGCAGACCCCTGGGAGGGGACCTCCTGAGGCTGGGGGGGGACCTCGAGGGGGCCCCAACTCCTCACGGCGGTCGGCCGCGCGCTGGACTTGCCGATGTTATGCTGGGGTGCGGCTAACAGCCGCGGGATGGTAGGAAATGGTTTCGCCTGAGACCTGCCGATGCTCTGCTGGGTCGCGGCTTACAACCGCGGGATGGTTGGAAATGGTTCCGCCTAAGACCTGCCCATGCTCTGTTGGGGTGCGGCTAACAGCCGCGGGAAGTGAGTCAGTCGCGCGCGAGTAAGCGCCCCTGGTGGACGCGGCGGCGGCAGCCGAACGGGAGGGGGGGGGGGGGGGGGGGCGGCTCGCAGCCGCGGAGTTAGTAGGAAGACGTTCGGACCTGAGCACCACATGCGGGGAGCAGCAGACGCAGGGGGGGCGGCTAACCACCGCGGGATGGTTGAAAGTGTAGCTTCAGTATGAGGTAGCGCCCCAGGCGAACTCAATACGATCAGCCCGTTGAAAGAGGGGGGGCGGCTAACAGCCGCGAGGAAGTAGTCGACGGGGCCGGCGCGCGCATGCCAGGCTCCCCCAGGAAAGAACACGCAGGGCGCTGCAGTTGCGCGGGGCAGCATGGGGCTGCAGAGGGGGGCTGCCGCAGGGGCTCTAGCAGTCGCAGGGGCCCACTAGAAAGGGGGCCAGTCCCCAGGCCGCCTACAGCGCGCCGGGGAGGGCGGCAGTCATCCAGGGGGAGACAAGCCGCAAATCGGCGTCTCTGAGAGGGACTCTAAGGCCTGGGACGGGCCAACAGCCCCAGCTGGGCGAGCCCGAGGTGGCATTAACGCGCGCACAAAGGCGCGCAGAAGGGCTGGCCGCCCCCATGGCCAGAAGGGGCGGGGCCCGGGGGGGCACCCAGAGGCAACGTTGCGGCGCCCACGAGTGCAGTTCTGTGAGAGCACCTGAGCGATCATGGCAAGGTCTAAGAGTGTGTCCAGGGCTGGCGAGAGCCCGTTGCCCTGCTAGGGTCTGCAGTTCTAGTCCACCGGGGATCGGTTATCTTCGCGCGGCCTTTCCCTTTGGCTTTAACGGGGGTGCCCGTGTTTCTACCTCTGTCGTGGATGCGAGTGCGGACAGACTCCCAATTGACCCCGAGCTGGAGCGCAGCGTTCATCTTGAAGAGGAACCATTCGTTGAGGAAGCGCGTGCAGGACTCGGGCGGTTGGCGCCTAGGGTCAGCGCAGGGGCGGCCTCTAGGCGGGGGGCGCGCGGCTGTCCACTGATGCCATGCGCCAGTGAAGTAGTCGCCCAATTCCCACTGGAGCTTTTGCACGGTCTCAGCGGGGGCCTCTCCGATGGGGCTCAGGGCGTTGAAATGTATTGCCCTGTCTCTGGGTCGTGAAAAACTTGTGAACACTCGGCCTGGGCACTCCTGTGGTCGTGCTGGTCGGGTGAGCAATCGGCTTGGGCACTGTTGCAAGAGGGCCAGGGGACAGACCTGCGGGCGGGGAGGTCGTCGCGCATGGTTGCGTGAGTCCACGTGGGCCAGCTCCAACGATCGTCCGACCCCCAGCTGGACCACCCTGCCCATTCGGCCCAATGGCTGCCGCAGGGGCTGCTGCGACTGGTCTCGCGGCGGCGGCGCGGGCGGCGTTCGCGCCATCCTTCGTTTCAGCCGCGCCCCTCCCCCGCACTGGCGGCAGGGGGCCCCCTTGGCACGCCGGGGGAACGCGGGGCGCCCCGCACAGGCAGGCGCGCAGGGTTCCTGTCATCCCCCGAAGAGAGGGCCACCACCAGCGGCTCGGAGCTCGACGTCGGAGACAGAGCGACTGGTGCCCCTTGATGTCCCCGCTGCGCGGCGGGCACGCCGTCTCGGGGGCCGCCTGCACAGGCCTCCAGAACCTCGCCCCCGCGGCCAGCAGCACCGCCGCCCTTCGAGACTGGAGCAGGGCTTCCTGGGTTGGCGGTCTGGTGGGGGGGAGCGGCAGGAGCGGGGCTGGCGAGCCGCGCGCGGGCGTCGTCGGGGCAGCGCGAAATTGCTCGGCGATTGCAAGGTGGGCCGGTGCCACTGCGCGCAGACGACGCAGGGAAGTGCGCCGCACCGTCGCCCCAGTCAGGGTCGCCAGGGGAGCGGGGGGAAAAGGGTGGGAGCTCCGCTGGGGGATCGGATGCCTCAGGGTGTCGCGCACCAAGGCTCGCCCACCCGTCACCGCTGCTGTGCTCCTGTTGGGGGTGGTGCCGACCTGCCTGCGCAGTTCCTGTGTGACTCGCATGGGAGCGTCCTTGGTAAGCTCTTCAGTGTCCCGAAGATGCGCTTATCTGAACTGACCTGCGTCAGGAAGCCTACAAGGGTGTCCAGGGTGCGTCATGGAGGGGAAGGACCACGTATGGGGCCGTTGGTTTGAGTACACGAGCCAGCTGCGCAGCATGGAGGGGTCCGTAGAGCGAACACAAAGCTCCGCAACCACACGGGCGGCGGCAAGCCGCTTGCCCTGCGGGTGGAAGTCTTTGGGGAGGTAGGTAAGCGCCACCAAGTCGCCGCAAACCTTCTTCAGAAAGGGGCGCAGCCAGGGTGGGTCCCAGCCATAAAATCCCTCCATTGGTCGTCCAGAAACGGGTGCGAGTCGCGTGAGAAGTCGACCGTCATGACCTCGATGGGCCCGTTGCCCAGGCAGTCCCACCCGTCCTCCTCGGCAGCCTCCAGGTAGTCGATGTTGATGTTCTTTCAAGGCTGGCCCCTTGGGGAGATTCACCTCGGGTAGGAGACTGAGCACCTCCTCGGCCCCGCGCGTTTTGGGGGGGGCGATCGTCCTGTTTGGGGGCGGCCAGGCCAGGGGCACCTCCGCCCTTGCTGTGCGGGGTAGCCTTGGTAGCTGAGGAACGGTAGGGCATGAGTTCGCTGGATGCAGAATGCTCGTCGGAGACGGGCGGGGCGGAACGCGGCTTGGAGGCGGGGGCGCGGGGGAAGACGAGATGGGAGTCCTGGTCGAACAGCCCGCTGACTGCACTGGGCTTGGCGTCCCATGCGTGAACGAGGCATCGGCGGCACATCCAGGTGGCGTTCCGACTGCGGTTGGTCCAGGCAACGACTCGATCCCCCCACGCTAGGAGGCCACCCGCGCTCGCTCGCTGAAACACTGCGTCAGCCATCCATACGAAACAGCCGAGCGCAGGCGCACCTGCTTCCCAGGAAAGCGGAGGGGGCACTGGGTGGGCACCCGCACGTGGCCGCGTAGCGCTTGGTCTCTGCTGCCGCGCACCCGAACCTGTCGTCATCTATCCGCGCAGGCGGTAAGGTAGCGTTGGCATCGCCAAGGGTGCCGACAGTCGTCGCGGTGGGAAATGCCGAGAGCGTGAGCTGGGAGGCAGCGGGGGGTAGCGTGCCCACGAGCGGTGGCCTGGAAAGATTCCTGGCAAGTGCGACGGCCGGAACGTTGTCGGTGACGGGGCAATCAGGGGATAGCAGGTGGCCTTCCTTCTCGGCCGACTCGGCCCAGCACTGAGCGCAGAGCCATGTGCAATTCAACCCGTTGGCGCGTGCCTGTAGGCGGTCGGTCGCAAGATACCAGCGTATGTGGTCGTCAAGTCAAGTGCCCTTATTGTGCCTGAGGGAGGTCTCTTGTGGCACACGTCACATCTGCACCTGGCCACTCTCCGGTCAGCGCTGAAGCGAGCGGCGCCGGGGCCAGGTAGCCAGGGGTCTTGCTAACGTCGAGGAGAGGGGCTGGTGGCAGCGCTCTGTCCAGGGGGGCAAGTCCGATTGAGACTCCTCCGCTGAGGAAGGAAATCTCAGAAGGCCGCCGTCTGGCCCCGGGGCGCAGTCGTTGCCTGTGAGTTCCTAGTGGAGAGAGCAAATGCTGCAAACTGTGCGCGAGAAGGTACTGATGTCGGCCAGTTTCACGATCTCCTCCAGGACCAACATCGGGGCTTTGAGCTTGAAGGGGAAGGTCTCCATGCCCGAGTAGGTGGCGGGGCATTGGGCAGTCCTCGCGGTGGGGTGGTGGTGGGCGAGGTCACCACTCTGGCCACCATGCCAGTCAGCCTCTCCAGTTTCCCGTGGAGCGGGCGGAGGTCGGAGAGCTGGGGCCCCCAGGAGGAAGCGAACTGCGACCGAAGAGGTGGTGGTCGTTCTGCCGCGGGCAGCATGCCCCGAGGATGGCTCCCAGTATGTCCCCGGATCCGGACGGGTCAGGGAAGGGCCAAAGGTGGGTGCGAGGTTCGCGCTTCATGAGCAGCATGATGATAAGAGCGCACCGGGCCCTTTCGGTGGACATGACGCGTTTGTTGGGATCCCACACCTCGACCCGCTTCTGCGTGGCTCTGTCGTGACCCTTTAGGGGGCTGACGAGGGCCTCGACGCCTGGGTAGACCAAGTGGCGCGGGCAGGTCCGAGTCTCTTGAGACCAGGCGTTGGGGACGTGGCGCGGGAGGTCGCGGGGGGCGCAGCGGTCCTCGTTCTGGGGTCGCCAGGCGGCCCGTCCTTGGACCCGCGGTCTCGGGGGCAGCTCTCTGTCCGGAATCTCGCGAGAGTGGTCGACCCAGTCGGTGCCCAGGCCGACGGACAGGCCAGGGTGGCCCAGGTCATGTTGCAAACCAGGTTGCCAGAGTCCAGTCCTAGGTCCACGTCGAACAGGTAGCCCAGGTGGCTCCAGGCCTTCCTATCATGCTGCACAGCGTCGGAGGGATAGCCCTCAAGATTGTACTTGTGGGGGCGCAGCCCCGCCACTAAGAAGAGGACCACGGAAAAGGCGTGGTCTGTAAACGGCTCCTCGAGTGCTGCTTCCAACCGGAGTCCGAGGTCCTCCCAGCGCTGTTCGATCTCCAAGGGGGGGTCGTACTGCACGTTGAAGCCCTTGGCGCGGTGGTCCCTCCTCTCCGCCACCTCCTGGGCGGCCCTAGTCCTGTCGTCGTTCGGGTTGAAGCCAGCGTCAGTGAGCAGCTCGTTGCGCTTGCCGGGGCTCTGGCCGGGGGAGGCTGCGCAAACGTACCCCGAGGCGACCGTAAATGGAGAGCAACCGTAGCTTGGAGTCGGCCATGGAGGGCACCGCGCGGCCGTCGGCGATGACCACGATGCCCCGCCTGGCCCGCGCATGTCCAACATTGACTCTGTTGGGCTTGTCCACGGAGCCCCACGCGCGGTTGGAGTTGGACCGCGCGGTGAGGAAGATGACCAGGTCAGCCTCGCCACCGTGGCTGGCGTCGACAGTGGAGAGGGTGAGCCGTCCTGAGGCAAGGCATTGGTGGGCGATCTGGCGGATGCCAAGGAATTCCAGGTTCAGGCCGTTGGCGCCATTGGGCCAGCGGGCGAAGGCTGCCCCCTGGCCTTGTCTGTCGGGGATGTAGTCGGGATCCCGGGGGTTGGGCATTGAGTCGGCGCACGTAAAGGTCTGGACCGAAGCAGCGGGGGAGTGGCTACGGAGACAGCTGGCAGGCGGGTGCCAGAGGCGTCACGGCGGCGGCGGCTAGGGGCGCCCGGTGAGGCAGCGCGCCGCGGGGGCATGGGAACGAGGGGCGGGCGGGTGCCGGGGCGGGAGGCGTCGGTATGTTTGTCGTCTCTCACGGCAATTTGCAGGGCTCGGGGGGTGAATGGCCAAGCGTCCTTGAGGATTCCCTTCTGCAGCCTGTAAGGGACTACAGTCGAGGCGTTGACCTAAGGAACCCTAAATAAGGAACGAGGCCCCTTTTTTCCATAAGTTCAACCTCGATGCCCCATGGAAAACCAAAGGAAAACCCGAGGCAAACTGTGAAACAATCAAGGAACACCGAGCCCCCCAGCGAAAAGGGCCCCTTCTTCAGCGCCCCCACTGCGTGACCTTGACGGAGAGGCCATTAGCAATCTCTGGTAGCAACGCCCGAACGAGATCGACGGTCATGGCAGCCTCGGAGACGTTGGCGTATCCTTCCGCGAGGTGCGATGTCAGCTCGTAGGACCTATTGTCCACCAGTAGGGTGCGATGGGCATACTCCGACATACTTGGGAAGCGTGGGTGCAACCCGTCGCAGTGCCTCATCCGGTCGTCGACATTGATCCCGAGCGCCACGGCGAGGGATTCAGGGATTCACACCGCCCAGGGTCGAGGTCCGCTACCTGGGGCCAGGGGGGGGGGCGCGGCACCAGGGGGCGTTCGGCGAGGGGGTTAGCAAGGACGCTGAGCACTTCACGGTTGCAATACGCCTTGGAAGGGAACAACGTGACGAAAGGGTGCACTCGGAAGATGTGAGCAAGGGCAACGCATACTCTGTCCTGATCCCCCCGTTCATACCCGAGACAATCGAATAGACGCTGGAAGATGGACAGGGAGGAACCCATGTCAGCGGCCTGCTTGGACAGAACAGTAGGGGGGGAGCTGCTGGGGGTCGCCGACAAGCGCGAGGCGGCCCCCACTGCGAATGACATGCACGATGGACGTGGCCGCAGTCACCTCGCTTGCTTGTCCAGCTTCGTCAATGATCCCGAGTGGGGTGGAGATTGAAATATTGCCGCTCAACTCGGCGGCCGCTTCGTGCGTCGCGTAGATGGCACCCGCGCGTTGCACCGGGTCCTTCTTGAAGTTGCTGAGCGCCGTGTTGTCGCCGTACTCGGGGGGGTAGGTGTTGCGCGCGCTGCGGTAGTGCCCCTCGGGGGTGAGTTGGACCAGGTCGCGGTCTACTTGTTCACTCCGAGCGAGCCGCGCGCGGCCGCGGGGGAGCCGAGCGTCGCCCACTAGGCCCATGTCCTTGGCCGAGGCGAGGGCCAAGAGGGGTTGATCAGCTGCGATATTAGAGCCGGAGAAGACACCGACTGCCTGGCCAGTGCACAGGGCGGGGACCCACGCCGCAATCAACGCCGCGATGGCGCTTGTCTTCCCGGAGCCAGGGGGGCCGCGCACCAGGGCGACGACTTGGTTGTTGCGCGATTGGAGGACCTGCTTGGAGAGGTCGCTGAGGGAGAGGGCTGCGGCGGCGCGGTCGAGTTGGGAAACGGTCGGCGCTTGCTTGGGCCGCTGGAACACCAGCCCGACGCTCTCGTCGACGTCGTTCGCGGTGATTGCTGGAAAACCATCGGCGTCGGGGCGGGCGGCGTCAGAGGCGTCGGGGTCGCGGGTGGCCGCGCCCAGGGTGGACGCCACGCGGCGGCGGAGAGCTGCGCCGACGTCATGCCCAAGCTGCGCCCTCTTGGCCGCCTGCTCGCCGGCGACATCGGCGCCCCTGAACGCGAGGAAGAACAAGGCAGCGGGGGGGGAGGCGCCGAACAGGTCCTGCGCCTCAGACCCCTTTTTGTACATTTCGTGGCCCACCCCTCCCCGCTGCCTAGCTCTTCCCCGCCTGCATCTCGGACGGAGCCTTGTCCACTCTGTAGATCGGCGGGGAAGTCTGGCCGATGGGGGGGGGTTCGCTGTCTGGCCAGGGTTGAGGGGGCCGAACTTCTCGCGGTTATACTTGACCAGGCGCGAGTTGGAAGGGCATCTGAAGTCCCCTATTGAACCATGCGCGCTTGCATTCTGCATCGGAGAGCGTGCCCCCGAGCTCCTTCAATCCTGGCCATGCCATCTCAAACACGGCGATCTCGTCGGCCGGGGGCCCCGCGATGGAGAGAATCAGCTTCTCGGAGCAGTGGCCGTCGGACTTCTTGCGGTTGATCGAGCAGCTGCGGCCCCAATCAAGTCGGAAGTAGGCCCACTTGTCACAGGGCTTGATCCTGTCCGAGATCTGATAGATCTCGCAGTCCCCCAGGCGCGTGTTCTTCGCCAGCTCTGTGATCGACGCACCTAGTGCAACTGTTTGCCTTCGCCGGCGCTCTTTGCGCGTCCGATCGGTCCCGTCGTCGCGTGGCTCGAGCAGGGCTCTGGTCTCGATCCACATGATCCGTTGAAGGCGCGTGCCGCGTCCTTCCAGTGCATGGGGCCAGTCGGAGAGGGGGCGAATGGCACCTGGGACTTGACAAACGGGAACCCTGACAAGCGTCCTCGCCCCGGGGTGGGTCGCGGGGCGCTCGCGCAGCTGCCGGATCTCTATTGCGGCTGCAGGGCGGGAAGGGCCCGGCGGAGCCTGAGCTTGGGCCAACGCCTGGGCCGGGGGCTTCCGGACTATGCGGGGGGCGGCTTCGCATCCCAGTCGACCCGCGCGGGGCGGCGGGGGTCGGCCCCGCACGCGGGCCGGGCGAGCCAACGCTCGACCGTTGGGGGAGCGCTCCGGGGGGCCAGTGCGCGGGGTCGGCCGGGGGCGGAGGGGCGGGGCCTGGGGCGTTGGCCAGGGCGGGGGCGACGACGACTGAGGGATTGGCGTCGACGTGCCAAGGGAGTGCCTTGAAGGGGTCTCGGGTAACACTGGGGTCGACCATGGTGCCGGCGGGGGCAAACGTAGTCCTGCGGCGCGTCAGGTAGCGGGTAGCTGTAGGGCATGTGGCCCCAGCCTTCGAAGAACAGGATGTTCCCCAGCTGCCTGGTGCCACCCACCATGTCGTATTCGGTGAGTTGCCAGCCTTTCCAGCGTAAGCGCTCCACCGTCTGTCCCGAGACTTTGCCGTAGCTTCCTCCCTGCACGCGGACCCTCATATTGCCCACAGTGGCGTGCGTTTGGGGGTCAAGCCATCCGCGTGACCACGTTCGTATATGCTCCGTCAAGTGGTAAGCGTCGGAGAAGATGTCCTTCCCGTATACTATTCTCTGACAGGGCTCACAGAAGAAGCACCAGTGACCGTTGAAGTAGACCCAACGAAGCCAGGGACAGAGCCGGGCCACGAAGAGGCGAACTTCGGTGGATCCTTCGGCCAGAGGGGGATCGGGCACCCACTTGTAGCAACTAGGCCAGCGGGCCAGTGGCCCGCTGTTGTTCCTGCCGCCCATGGCGCCGCGCTTGGGGGGGGGGGGCAGCACCTTCGCGCCCCGGGTAGCGGGCATCGGGGCGCGCGCGGCCCGATTGCCCCAGCTGTTCGACAGCGGCATCGGCGGTATCGAACTCGAAGAGGTCGACAGAAACGGGGAAGAGAGGGGGGGGGGGCGAGAGGGGAGGTTGAGCCAGACGGTGTAGGAGTTGAGCCGATCGCTGCCTCCCCTCCGAAGGGCTGCCGCCCCAGTACACTCCGATAGTGGCGATGTGGTCGGCGGCTTGATGGAGCCGTCTGCGGACAGCTTGCCACGCGAGGGCCCAGCAGGCCTCGCTGGCTTGCCGCAAGAGGGCCAGGTCCATCTGTTGACTCGAGTGTAGTCTAGGATACCTGCCCGCACCTGCACCGTATCTGATGGCGGCAAGATTGTCACCAACGTCAGCGCCCCTCAAACGGGGACTCCACTAACGGGTACTTTGGCCAGTGACCCAGCGAACCCAACCCTTCCCGATGCGGGCAACGCTGCATTGCCAGAAAGAGGCCCTAAAGTGGCAACTTTCTGCAAAATTGCAAAGTACCCGTTAGTAAGTACCCGTTGCGGTGTCGTTGACAACGACCCTGGCGGCCCGAAGCGGGCCCGGGGCGTGAGGAAGCAGGACAGGGCCCGCTCTACAGCCCGCAGCCTCCGCCGCCCGGGCGTCGTCGCAGCCCAGCAAGGCAAGTACTGCAATTGCCGCGAGCTGCGGGGCAGCGTGCTGGGGGCTGTGGCGCCATAGGAGGGCCCCGGCACCAGCGACTCGCTGGTCGCCGCTCGCCGCACCGGCGCCGCCGTCAAATGTGATCTCGCAGGGCCAACAGGCGGCATCGGCGGAGGGGGGCGCGATCCACGGGAACTTCGCCCCCCTGCTCCAGGTCGCGCGTTGCAGAGAGGAGGAGCGCGTGGGAGTTGCATGCGGGGCAAAACCTCATGGCCCATCGCGCGGATGCCTGCCTGGAGGGGCGCGGGCAGGGGAACCGCCCGCGTCCGGGGAGGAGCCACCCAGCGCATGGGTCGTCCGCTTGGATGGCGGCGAGGCGGGTGCCCGCGCGGGTCCACCTTGCGGCGACTGGGAGCCGTCCGGCGTTTCCCCCGCCCCGGTCCGCGGTCCGCGTCCGATACGGGCGGGCTGGGCCTTGCACGATACCTGGTTCCAGGGGGGTTGGGGTTGCACTCCGCGCAACGGGTTAGGAGGGAGTTCCAAACGGCCATGTCGCGTTGCCGTCGTGGCCCGTCTACCGAGAGACTCCCTGCAGCTGCTTCGTCGTCCGTGGCAGAGAGGCCCTGCATGATGAGGCGGGCAGCCTCTGCAGGGTCGAGGGGGGTGTCGTTGAGGCTGACACAATTGAAGGGGAACTGGAACACACAAATAAATACACAAATAAAATGATCCCCCATATTTTCCCATAGTTTCTGGGTTTTTGTCTTCCCCCCACTTCCCATATTTTCCCATATTTTCTCGGGAATCGCCGATTAATTGTGTCTGTGTGTTTCTTTCCCTCCTGAACAATATTGGTAAGAGATTTGGTGAACGACGCGTGCGGCGAGCGCTTGGCGAGCTCCGTCTGCCAGTAGTATGGCAGGGCCAACGTCGTCGGGGTGGCCGGCGGCCTTGGTCAGCTGCCAGGCCAGTGCGACAGCTGTGCACCAGGTCCAGAGGTGCTCAGTGGTGGCCTCCCCGCGCCCGCAGAGAGGGCATGGGCCGTAGATTCCACCCGCCGCAGGCGTTTCCTGGAGTGGGCGCGCCCCCCGGAGTGCCACGCCTGCCTGCCTGAGCGCAGGCGGCAGGAGGGAGGGATCCACGGCGGGCCACGGGGCGTAGGAGGAGTCCCACGGACCAAGGCACGAAGGGCACCACGCGTGCCTGGGGGCGTTAGGGCTTCGGGTGAACCAGACTCTCGGAGCGCTTCTGCAACAGATGTGGCAAGTGTGCGCTAGGCGGTCCTCAGCGGATGTCTGGTGGGCCGAGCCGGGCATCCCGTTCACTAGGAAGCGGAGGACGTGGTAGGCGGCGGTGAAAGAAGGTTCCACTCCGCGTGAGTGCCTGGTGCCCACCTTCTCCGGGCGCTGGCGCTGTGCATCCAGGCAGCCACTGCCTCCCCGTACATCTGGCCCCAGGCGGCGGCGTGCACCACCCGGCCGAAGTACTTCCCAGAGACACGGTTTGGGGAGCCTCTCGCCCTGTGTAGAAGTTGAGCAGCTTTGTGGTAGGTGAGCACTTTGGCGCTGGGGCGTGGGTTCGGAACGTCATGCGGGGTGCGCGTGGCCCGATCACAAAGCTTCTTCCACCTTGTGGTGGCTCTTTTCCGTGCAGGGGCTGGCCCCCACGTGTCTTCGAGTGCACTGGCACGGGCAGCGATGGCGCGTGCGTTTAGGGAGCCCACAAAGGACGTACGCGCCCAGCTATGTACATGAACACGGCCCCTCGATTCGCGAGACCGGCCGCGTGATACGAACATTTGTGCAACGCGTGCTCTCGAAACCAGCGTGGATTCATGTACATGTACGTCCTTCTTTCGCTCCTGAGCGTTGGCAGCGGGGCAGCGGGGGCACCCGGGGACCTGGCAGAGAATGCCGACCCCGTAGAGACGTAAGTCGGGGGCCCAAGGACAGGCGGCGAGGCCGAGGGCAACCCTGAGCTGCGCCTTGAGCGTGCGCTCCTGCAGGGTGTCCTGAGCCATGTAGTGGGCTGGGTAGGGGATGAGGGAGCCCAGACCCCCTCGAGTCATGAAAAAATCACGACGGGAGGTTCTTCCTAATTTTCGGCCACCGGGGGCCCTCACCGGGCCTCGGAAGCGTCAAAAAACGACTCAGGATGCAAAGTCGGTCATGGGGAAAGGGTCGGGACCTCTGGGGGTCGACGTAATGAAAAAATCATTACGTCGGGGGTCTGGGAGGCGAGGTAGGCGTTCCAGGCGGCGGCAGACCGGAACGGGGAGAGCGACGCGATCTGGAGTGCCATGGCCCTGTCCCGCATCCTGGCGATAGGTTTGGCCCAGGTCCCGGTGGCGAGCTCTGCGCGCTGGGAGGGGGTGAACAGCCCAGGGCGCGGAAGGTCCTCCCCTTCGGCCGCGCGAGAGACCACCGCGGCGCCGAGGTAAGGCCATACCTGTTTTACGCACGAGGCGCCAGAAGGGGAATGGCTGAACAACCGGCGCCACCAGTCGTGGTGCCCAGCTGGGACGACCGCTATCTTGAAGGAGCAGGAGCAAGGGGTGTCCCAGGGGGAGCATCTGCTGGCAACCTCTTCCCCTGCGACTTGGCCGACCAGGGCGCTCAGGAGTGGGGCGGGGAGGCCGGAGAGCAGGACCCCGTCCGGTTTGGGGTGGGCCTGGACTGGGAGGTCTTGCAAGAGGGCGGCCATGGCTGGGGCACCGTATGGGATGAGTAGGCCCCGACACCGGTGCACATCCACTGGGAGCCCAGCGGCGTGGGCCGCCCAGGGGAGGGCGATCGAGGCCCGCCGCCAGCAAGGCAGGCGAGGTCGTCGACATATGTTGGACAATCGCCGGCTGCGCAGTTGGCGACGGCCTCGATTATGGGGTCGTAACCTATACTCCATAGTAGGGGGGAAGCGGTGCCGCCCATGCCTACGGACCGGAGTAGCTTCCTGGGCGGACCCGTGAACCTTCCTTTGCGAGTCTGAACACGCCGACCTGAGATGAGCGACCCGATAGCGTACTGCAGTCCGACGGGTAACTGCCATTGGCGAGAAGCTGCAAGAGCTTTTCGCCCTGCGGGAAGTACGGTGCACGATGAGCTTCCCGATCACGCGCCACCCCTGGCCACACTACGATGATCCAGAGGACGTGCGCTCTGATGCTGACGCGTGTTTGTCCGCGCATACGCTACGGTAGGTTCGTGGGGCGTCGGCGTATTCAACCTTGAATCGATCGCGGCCCCGATCGCTCAAGGTTGAATTCCGCCGGGTCCTGTGGCGTTATCGTGTCCCCCGGTGCTTCCGCATCGTTCTATCCTGCGCAGAATTCCACCTGGAACGCCTGGGCCGGCGTCGCCGACCCGCCAACGCCGCATGAGCCTACCGTACCCCGCCGCCGAGGCCCTCGGTGGAGCCCCCTGCGGGGCCACGAAGTGCGCGAGGGGTGTGCCGAAATCAGCGGGGGGGCCGCATGCGATACCCCGCCGCGGAGCCCTCAGATGGAGCCCCCTGCGGGGCCACGATGCGCGTGAGGAGGTGGGTGCACCCAGCGAGGCCTTCGATGGAGCTCCCCGCGGGGACACAGCCCGCCCATGGGGCCCAGGAAGCGTGCAGGGAGTAGCCGAAATCGGCGCGGGGGGCGCCTGCAGCCTGGCCCGCCGGGGTGGAGCGCCCGTTGGGCCCCGACACGTGTGAAGGGTGCACCGAGATGGGCGAGGTGCCGCACGTGGCCGGGCCTGCTGGGGCCTTCTGCGGAGCCCCCCGGCGTGGCCCGGAAACGTGTGCGGGGTGCGCCAGAAGGCGCGGGAGGCCGCACGGGGCCCAGTTCGGTGCCTCCCCCCGTGTGGCCACGAAGCGCGCGAGGGTGTGCCGCAGTGGGCACGCGGAGACCAGAGCAGGCGGAGAAAGGGGGGTGGGGCGAGGAGGAGGAGGAGGTGGGCTGGTCACTGCTGACGAAGCAAGGACCCAAGGGCACAACATGGCTGGACGAAATCACGCAGCCCTGCTTTCAACCCGGCTACGAGTATGATCCTGCCTTAGCGAGCGGCGGAGAAGCTCTCGAGCGATGTGCTCGAAGCCTTCGTCCAAGCGACCAGGAAGCTGCACTGTGCGCTACGCCTTCACAATGCCACTCCCCTCCTCCTCTACCTCCTACGACGACGACGTCGGCGGCAACGACGATGACAAGGCGACGGCGATGACGACGACGACGACGACGACGACGACGACGACGACGACGACAGCGCGACGGCGTCAACGGCTGGGGCGACGACCACGGCAACGATAACGGCGAGAGTTTTCGGGGCAGAACTGAGTCACCAGCAGCCGTTCGGGACGATCTGGTCAGCCCCAGAAAGCTCTCGGCGAGACGCAGCTGCTGGAACGCATCCCGAGGCAGAACAACCTCCAGGAAATGACACAAATTATCCCGGCAAAGCAACCTAACAGCGATGTGTAGGAGCATATCTGGAAGCTTTCCCCTAAGATTCAGATGAGAATCCAGTTGTAGAATTCTGCTGTTCTCGCAGTCGCAGTCGCATTCGCGATGACAGTCGCAGTGGCAACGGCAGTCGCAGTCACAGCCTCAGCCTCAGCCTGCCTCAGCATCAGCCTGCCTCAGCCTCAGCCTCAGCCTGCCTCAGCCTCAGCCTCAGCCTGCTTCAGCCTCAGCCTCAGTCTGCCTTCAGCCTCGGCCTCAGCCTCAGCCTGCCTCAGCCTCAGCCTGCATCAGCCTCAGCCTCAGCCTCAGCCTGCCTCAGCATCAGCCTGCCTCAGCCTCAGCCTCAGCCTGCCTCAGCCTCAGCCTCAGCCTGCTTCAGCCTCAGCCTCAGTCTGCCTTCAGCCTGCCTCAGCCTCAGCCTCAGCCTCAGCCTGCTCAGCCTCAGCCTCAGCCTCAGCCTCAGCCTCAGCCTCAGCCTCAGCCTCAGCCTGCCTCAGCATCAGCCTGCCTAGCCTCAGCCTCAGCCTCAGCCTGCTTCAGCCTCAGCCTCAGCCTGCCTGCCTCAGCCTCAGCCTCAGCCTCAGCCTGCCTCAGCATCAGCCTGCCTCAGCCTCAGCCTCAGCCTGCCTCAGCCTCAGCCTCAGCCTGCTTCAGCCTCAGCCTCAGTCTGCCTTCAGCCTCGGCCTCAGCCTCAGCCTGCCTCAGCCTCAGCCCTCAGCCTCAGCCTCAGCCTCAGCCTGCCTCAGCATTCAAAATGTGGCCCGGGAATGGAGTTTTGGGAACTCGAAGACCACGAAGTGGCCTACAGTTGGCTCCGGGCATTCGAAATCATGCCCAGGAATGGAGTTCTGGGAACTCGAAGACCACGAAGTGGCCGACAGTTGGCTCCGGGCATTCAAAATCATGCCCAGGAATGGAGTTCTGGGACCTCGAAGACCACGAATTGGCCTACAGTTGGCTCCGGGCATTCAAAATCATGCCCAGGAATGGAGTTCTGGGAATCCGAAGAACACGAAGTGGCTTACAGTTGGCTCCGGGCATTCAGAATGTGGCCCCAGAATGGAGTTCTGGGACCTCGAAGACCACGAAGTGTGTAACTGTTTGCTTAAAACGACTTCCGCGGGTTCTCCCCGGCACCCGCCCAGACCCCCCTGGGGAGTCAAGATGCTCTCTTTTGATACTACTAGAAACCTATCAGTCTTCGCTGTTAGGCAAAAACGCCCGAAAACTCAACAACGACCAACAACGACGACGACGACGGCGGCGGCGGCGGCGGCGGCGGCGACGGCGACGGCGACGACGACGACGACGACAACGACGACGACGTCGACGACGACCGGGGCGGCGACTACAATTGCGACGGCGACGGCGACGCGACGGCGACGGCGACGGCGACGGCGACAGCGACGGCCACGGGAACGACCATGGCGGCGGCGACGGCGACGGCGACGGCGGCGGCGGCGACGACGACGACGGCGGCGGCGGCCTGCAGCCTCTCAGTGAGCCCAGCCTGCCGCCTGGACAACGGCCCCCGCCAACAAGTCCTCAGCCCCCGCCCGCGTGGTCCTGCCGCGTCGTGCGCAGAAGCAGACGGCTGGGGAGGGACTGGAAGAAAATGCCTCGGCTCCTGGGAAACCTTCGCAAAAAATGCAGAGCTATGAAGCCCGATTAGCGGACCACTCGGCCAGATTAGCCCAGGTTGAGCCAGAACTAAGCCCGATCAGACTAAGCGGGATTCAAGAAAACTGACGGGGACTGTTCTGGATCGGACTCGTTTCCGGCCATGGGATACGCCAGCACCGATGCCGAAATTCACCTCCCGGGAGCTGAAACCTGAGAAGGTGGGGGGAAAGAGGGGGGCGGGAGGGGGGGGAAAGGAAGAGGTTATCTTCTGCTCTCATCCCCCCTCCCCCCTTCCGTGTGGTTTTCATATTTGGAGGGGTCGCCCTGTCGCTGGCACCTGGGCCGTCGGCCGCCTTCCACCAGGTGGTGCGAAGCACCCCTCTCTGGAACACCAGGACGTCGGTGCCCAGGCAGTGGATATGGAAAAATCCCCGCCTCGCAGTCTTGCCCCCTCCTCCAGCCCCAGGCCCGCTCCGGCGGCGCCGCAGACCCGCCCTGGGGAAGCGGGAGCCGCCTTTTGCTCACGTTAGCAAGCAAACACGTGGCTGAACTAAGCGGGCTGATTGGGCGGGCAGGCCCTAGCGGGCCGGTCGCGACGGCGGGCCCAGGCGGCCAGGTCGAGCAGGCGGGTTACCGAAGCGTGAGTCCTGCGCGAATCGCGAGGAAGTCTCAAGAAATAACGCGATTCCCAAGTAAACCGTGAGAAATGCCAAAGCGACAACAACAACAACAACAACAACAACAACAACAACAACAACAACAACAACAACAATTACTAGCACGTGGGGACACTCCGTTCTCACCAGTGCCAGGGTTTTCATACGACGCCCGCCAATACCCCCACTTTGTGGGGGGGGCGGTTCAAGCTCTACCACATTTCCAAACGACTCTTCGCCACCACCCACACCCAGCTTCCCGCCCTATGACGTTCGGACACTTCACTTCGTGGCCTGCGGACGACCGTGGCTACTACACTGGCGCATGGGTGCAGTGACTTGTTGTGGTAACATTCGAGGACCAACGGTGCGATTCGTATGATTTTGTGTTGCGCGGTGCTAAAATTCCTAAGAAACCCAATGGTTTTTGAAGATTTCGGCGTGCGCGCGCGAAGAAAAAACGAATGTGTCCCGCATGGTATTATTTGACAGGGATGATGGCCCTGGCAGGTGCGCAACCGTTGTTGCAGAAGTTCGAAAAAGTTGCTCGCAAAAGCCCGTTTGACAGAAATGTTTAAAAAGTGTTGGGTTTCCTACAAATCCGCAAGAGCGCGCGGGATGAAATTTTGACATTTTTTTGAAAAACCATTGGTTTTTTGATGTTTTTATGTTAAAATCGCTACGAAAACTAAGGTTTTGGAAGGATTTCGTCTTGCGCGCGCGAATGTCCACTTTACCTTATTTTTTGCAAGGGATTCTTGAAGTTTGGTTATGTTAGAACAAGAAATGTCCACTTTAGCTTATTTTTTGCAAGGGAAAACCGATCGTAACAACACAACCGGATCCGGACTCCCCCGTTTTGCCTGAGACTTCCTCACGAAAATGATGAAAATGAGGCTGCGGCCTAGGCGCGGCGGGGGGGTCGTGCACCAGGGGCCCCAACAATAATTATTCTTTAGAAGTAATAATGTTCAACAACAACAACAACAACAACAACAACAACAACAACAACAACAACAATTACTCCGACGGAAGGACCCCACATGAGAACCCTCTGAGCGAATCTGGAAAAAAAACCCTCACCGTCGTCCTCGCGGTTGGTGAGGCGTCCTGGCTGTCTCTTCTGCGTGTGTTTCTTCTCGCCTTGGCGCGGCCCCCCCCCGCTCCCTACGTTGCCCCCGACCTCGCCCTCCTGTTTTTTTCGCGCCCCGCCACCTCCTCGCCTGTCCATTGCATGAGCGCGCACGTCGGTTTTCCTCGGCGCCGTCGCCGCCTCGGCCAGCACAGGCGCGTTCTCTAATGGCCACGTCGCGCAGCCGTTGGGACAATCCCGCGGGCCAGGCTGTCGGGACAACCCCGCGAGCCGCTTGCGCGCAAGACCAAGCCGTTGGGACAACCCCGCGGGCTTCGATCGGGGCGCAGCCGCGCTCAGGCGGGCAGCACGAAGCCCAGCTCTGCCGCGAGATGCTTCGCCTCCGCCCTGGACAAAACCGCTCTTTTGTCGAACTCCAGGAGCGCCTTCCGCAGGGACGCCGGCGGCCCTCGCTCCAGGAACTCCCGCGGCGGCGGCCGCAGGATCAGCATGTTCCGCACGCGCGTGGCGCGGGAGAGCATGACGTAGAGGTGCAGCCACCACTGCTCGTCCGACATGCCCGTGCGGCCAGCGTCCTCGTCTCTCGCGCAGTCGATGGTGACGCCCTTGCGCAGCGCCTGGCCCTGCGACAGCGTGGAAGTCAGGTAGGACGCGTGCGTCAGGGCGAACCCCGAGCAGCGCACGCCGCCGGAGTGGATACGTGCGGGGGCACGACTCAGAAGAAGCGCACAGGGGTGCGTCCCAATGGATACGTGCCGGGAATAGCGCTCCGGGAACACGACGAACACAAAGTGGCCTACAGTTGGCTCCGGACATTCAGAATGTGGCCCGGGAGTGGTGTTTTGGGAACACGAAGAACACGAAGTGGCCTACTGTTGGCTCCGGGCATTCAAAATGTGGCCCGGGCGTGGTGTTCTGGGAGCACGAAGAACACGAAGTGGCCTACAGTTGGCTCCGGGCATTCAAAATGTGGCCTGGGAATCGCGTTCTGGCAGCGCGAGAACCGAAAACTGGCGACATTTACAAGAATTTGATGACACGCTCGGGTTAGTAACATGATCCGCGGGCCCCATAGGGAGGGGGTTCCCGCTTGAGATTTCCTCGGATTAGTAACATAATCCGCGGGCCCCATAAGGAGGGGGTTCCCGCTTGAAACTTCCTCGCGATTCACTCACAAACGAGGCCCAAGGCGAGTGAGTGAGTGAGTGAGTGACTGACTGGTGATGATGATGATCATCACACTCTCTCACGCGCACACTCATCATCATCATCATCAAATGTGAGTTCATGAGCGTGTGAGTGAGTGAGTGCTGATGAGTCACTGAGTGAGTGAGTGAGTGAGTGAGTGAATGCGTGAATGAGCTACTGAACGAGTGAGTGAGGGCACGAAGACACAAGAGGAGAGGGGGTGAGGTGAGGAGGTTCCTGCGCGGGGTGTGCAAAGATTATTCCGACGGAAGGACCCCGCATGAGAATCCGCTGGGCGAATCTGGAAAAAAACCCTCACCGTCGTCCTCGTGGTTGGTGAGGCGTCCTGGCTGTCTCTTCTGCGTATATTTCTTCTCGCCCTGGCGCGGGCCCTCCCCTCGTTCCTTACGTTGCCCCCGACCTCGCCCTCCTGTTTTGGCTCCGGACATTCAGAAAGTGGCCCGGGAGTGGTGTTCTGGGAACACGAAGAACACGAAGTGGCCTACTGTTGGCTCCAGGCATTCAAAATGTGGCCCGGGAGTGGTGTTCTGGGAGCACGAAGAACACGACCTACAGTTGGCTCCGGGCATTCAAAATGTAGCCTGGGAGTCGCGTTCTGGCAGCGCGAGAGCCCAAAAGTGGCGACAGTTACAGGAACTGGATGACCCGCTCGGATTAGTAACATGATCCGCAGGCCCCATTGGGAGGGGGCTCCCGCTTGAGACTTCCTCGCAATTCACTCACAAATGTGGCCTGGGAATGGCGTTCAAGCAGCGCGAGAGCCCAGCAGTGGCGACAGTTAAAAGAATTGGATGACCCGCTCGGATTAGTAACATGATCCGCGGGCCCCATTGGGAGGGGGCTCCCGCTTGAGATTTCCTCGCAATTCGCTCACAAATGTGGCCTGGGCGTTCTGGCAGCGCGAGAGCCCAAAAGTGGCGACAATTACAGGAACTGGATGACCCGCTCGGATTGGTAACATGATCCGCGGGCCCCATTGGGAGGGGGTTCCCGCTTGAAACTTCCTCGCAATTCACTCACAGACGAGGCCCCAGGCGAGTGAGTGAGTGAGTGACTGACTGATTGACTGGTGATGACGATGATCATCACACTCTCTCACGCGCACACTCATCATCATCAAATGTGAGTTCATGAGCGTGTGAGTGAGTGAGTGAGTGCTGATGAGTCAGTGAGTGAGTGAGTGAGTGAGTGAGTGAGTGAGTGAGTGAGTGAGTGAGTGAGTGGGTGAGTGAGTGTGTGAGGGATGATGAGTGAGTGAGTGAGTGGGTGAGTGAGTGAGTGAGTGAGTGAGTGAATGAGAAATGAGTGGTGATGATGGTGGGTTCCAGTTCCTGCGCGGGGTGTCCAGAGAAAACAAGAACCCCACTTTGGATGTGGGGAAAACAAGAATCCGGCTTTGGATGTGGGGAACAACAACAACAACGAGTTTACCATCATGCGCCGTGCTTCCACATGTCACATGCATCCTTCCGGATACCGCGCCCCATCATGGGGGATTGTTATGGCACGCAGGGCCCGACGCCCCCTCGCCCAGATCCCCCGCCCAAGAAAGAGTCGCCACCACCTCTTCCGAGGAACTTCAGCTCGGACGGCACATCGCCATCGCAATCGCCCCGTGCACGCCCCGCATCTCGGAGAAGGAGGAAGAAGACGAGGACAGGAGGGAAGATGAGGGAGAGGAAGAGGGCGAGGAGGAGGAGGAGGATGGAGGAGGAGGAGGGGGAAGAAGGAGGAGTAGTTGTAATAGCAGTACCTCCGAGGACGAGGTGGTTCATACTCCTCGTTCGAACTGTTACGCCACCACCCTGCGGCCTCGGCGCGTGACCCAGAACGTTCACGCCCCCAGGCGCTGCCGCTCCCAGGCTCGCATCCTCCACCTGCCCCTCCACACCCTCTCAAGGAATCCCTGAAATCGACCCTTCGACACTCGATCCTTGGAGTCCCTGGAAGTCATCAGTCCTCCCCCTTCTCCTCCTCCTCCACATTATCCATGCTCTCAAAAAAAAAACGATAGTTATTCAATACTCAAGGTTCAACAGGGACCCTTGGAAGCCCCCCAGAGGCGATGCCGAAACGAGGGCCCCAATCTTGAGTAAAAGGTGAGGAAGTATCAAACGGGAGCGACGAGGGAGGATGGAAGAGGAAGGGAGGAAGAGGGAGGAGGGACGAGGGAGGCACGAGTAGGGAGGAGACAAAGGGGACGGAAAGGGAAAGGAGGAGGGAGGAGGAGGGAGGAGGATGGAGGAGGATGGAAGAAAGAGGGGCGGGAGAGGGAGGAGGGAGGAGGGAAAAGAGGAGGGGGGGAGGGAGGATGGGGGAGGAAGAGAGAGGGGGAAAGGGAGGAGGAGGAGGAGAGAGGGGGGGAGGAGGAAGAGGCGGAGGAGAAGTAGGCGGACGACGGAGGAAAGGAGGAGGAGGAGGAGAGAGGAGGAAAGGAGGGAGGAGGAGGAGGAGGAGGAGGAGGAGGAGGAGGGGCGAGGGGGGGAGGAAGAGGAGGAGGGGGGAGGAAAAGGAGGGAGGGAGAAGGGGGAAAGAGGGGACGGAGGAGGAGGAGGAGGCGGAAGGAGAAGAGGAGGGGGGGAGGAAGAAGGAGGGAGGAGGAGGAGGAGGAGCAGGAGGAGGAGGAAGAGGCGGAGGAGGAGGAGGAAGAGGAGGAGGAAGAGGAGGAGAGGAGCAGGAGGAGGAGGAAGGAAGAGGAGGAGGAGGAGGAGGAGGAGAAGAGGAGGGGTGGAGGGAAGGACGGGGGGGGAGAGGAGGGAGGGGGGGGAGGAAGGAGGAGGAGGAGGAGGGCAGGAGAGGAGGAAGAGGAGGAGGGAGGAGGAAGGAGGAGGAAGAGGGACGAGGAGGAGGAGGAGGAGGAGGAGGAGGAGAAAAGGGCGCCAGTCCAGCGTAAAACGGGAGGAAATCTCGGGCGGGAGCGCTGGTTATGTCGGGACGGGGGCTGTCGGCGGCGAACAAGAGCACCGCCTTGAGTAAAGAAGGGAGGAAGTCTCGAGCGGGAGCGTTGTTGTTGCTGGGGGGCGGCGCCGATGAGAGAAAGAGTGGCGCGCCTGTCAGAGGTAGAACGGGAGGACGTCTCGAGCGGGAGCGCTGGTTTTGTTGAGAGGGCTGTTTTCGGCGGCGAGCAAGAGCACCAGCCCTGAGTAAAAAGGGAGGAAGTCTCGAACGGGAGCGTCGTTGTCGTTGGGGGGCCAGTTTTGGCGGTCCCCCAAGCCGCTCGAACGTGAGCCTCATTTTCAATGAAACTGCTGCCAGCGCCACGGCGAGAGCACCAGGGCGCCTGTAAGGGGTCCAACAATAAAACTTGTTCAGGAATTAAGATTCAACAACAACAACAGCAACAACAACAACAACAACAACAACAACAACAACAACAACAACAACAACAACAACAACAATAACAACACTTATGTTAAGACTGTTCGCCTGTATATGCTCGAGTGTCCCATAACGCGTATTTCCCAAACCCTCGATACCCGCCCTCTTCGTCTTCGATCGAACCCCTTTTGGGGGTTATACCTTTCTTCCCTGCAAGGCGAAAACACACACTGGTGCCCGGGACCCAAGTCACCAGGTCGCGTTTTCGCCACCGGGGCGGAAACTCACACTGGCGCCTGGTTGCTGACCCCCCCCCAGCAACACAGCAACACGGCAACACGGCAACACATCACCGAACACAGCCAAAACCTGGACCCCGCCCTTACGGTCGTCGGTGTCTCCCCAGCAGGAACAAGCATACACGCTGCGCGGAGCCGAGTTCCCACAGCGGTTTCCAATGGTGTGGAACACTGGTAGTCGTGAGGTAGTCGTGGTCATTGTACGTGGCGTCCTCGTACTAGTACTACCAATATACTAGTCCTGGTTGAAGTAGTACCACTAGTAGCACCAGGGCAATCCAGGGTCCATGTTCGGAATTAGGAGGCTTTGGGGGCCTTCGGATTCGTCGGGGGCCCTCCGGATTCTTCAGAATCCTAGAATGGTCTGCATGTACTCTGGCGGTTTTACCAGAATCCTCGAGCTTCCAGAGGGTGTCAGACGAATTTCGAGGGCTGCTATGGGGTGCAGCGAAGTGGCGTCTCACCCAGACTTACATGAGCCCTCGCCATCCTTGGGTGGCTGCGATCTGCGAAGTTGTCGCCACTTTCGAGGGCTGCGGGGGGGTCCAGCGGAGAGACGCTTTTCCCAGACCTACATGGGGGGGCTGCGATTTGCGAGAAGTGCTGCCACTCTCGAATGCT
This sequence comes from Prorocentrum cordatum, assembly GCA_963575745.1. Classification (NCBI taxonomy): domain Eukaryota; class Dinophyceae; order Prorocentrales; family Prorocentraceae; genus Prorocentrum; species Prorocentrum cordatum. Next base: position 1,447 of record CAUYUJ010006740.1, on the reverse strand, counting down.
GTAGGGGCATCAGCGGAATGGGGCCTTACCCAGCCCTAAACTGGACCCCGCCATGCGTGGAGGGGCTGCGATTTGCGAAACTGCAACCGCTATTGAAGGCTGCTGGCGGGTGCAGCGGAGTGACGTCATAAGCATTACGCATACCTTAATTTAACCTCGCCATCCCTGGCGTCGCCACTTTCGAGTGCTGCGGGGGGTACGGAGCGAGGCCCCACCCAGATTCAGGTTAGCCCTCGCCGTCCCTGGTCGCCTGCGATCTGCGAAACTGTCGCCGCTTGCGGGGGCTGCCGGGGGTCCAGCGGAGCGAGGCCCCACCCAGATTCAGACCAGACCGCGCCATCCCTGGGGGGGGGGGCCTGCGACGATCCGTGGAACCGTCGCCGCTTTCGAGGGCTGCTGGGGGGCCCAGCGGAGTGGGGCCCCACCCGGACTCCGATGCCACATTGGCACCCGTGGGGGGCTGCGATCTGCGAGCCCCGGCGGCAGAGGCCTGCCCCGGTCCCACTCGAATCCGATGGGGGAGCCATTCGGAATCGGATGAGTTGCTACGGCTGCTGGGATCCGCTCCTGTTCGGTAGGAACCCCATGGGGGGTGCTTTTCGGAACATGAGGACTTGCCCTCGCGGCCTAGATCTGCCCCACTTCGATGAGAATGCTATTTCGCGGCAGTTGGGGATCTGACGAATGAATTCCTCTAGCGGGGGGGGACTGTGCCAGATCTATTGGAGTTGCATCCGGGGGCAATTGGGAATCTGAGGGATTCCTCTGGCGGCAGATACCTGCCCCAGTTCTATTGGAGCCCCATTGGGGGGCAATCAGGAGTCTGAGGGATATGTTCTGGCGGCTGGGATCTGCCCGTCCTAGTTGAATCATGTTGCGGGGCCATGAGGAATCTGAGGGTTCTTCTGACGGCAGGGATGCGCCAGTTCTAATGGGATCCTATTGGGGAGCAATTCGATATCTCAGGAAATTGTCTGGCGGCTGGGATCTGCTCGAGTTCTATTGGAATCCTAGTGGGCAGAGCTTCGCTCTGAGACATTTCTTTGTACCAGGTGGGGTGGGGGATTCCCAGGGCGGTGGCCGCGTGGCAAGGGGCCCCTCCATCCAACCGAAAGATCCGACCCCCCCCCCGTAGCGAACACCATGGTCTGCAACAACCAGACGGAGGCAACGTGCCAGATAACCTAGGAGGGGTGCAGCGTGGCAAGTGCCAGATAACCTAGGAGTGATTCTCCTCCTCCTCCTCCTCCTCCTCCTCCTCCTCCTCCTCCTCCTCCTCCGCCTCCTCTTCCTCCTCCTCCTCGTCCTCCCCCGCCTCCTCCTCCTCCTCCTCCTCCTCCTCCTCCTCCTCCTCCTCCTCCTCCTCCTCTTCCTCCTCCTCCTCCGCCGACGACGACGACGACGAAGACGACGACGACGACGATGGGCGAGGAGGCGCAGCCGCCCT
>CAUYUJ010006739.1:34816-51540 GCA_963575745.1 Prorocentrum cordatum | reverse complement strand
GACACTTCGGAGCATCCAAATCACACCATAGCATATAATCCGAAACTATACCATGGCATACCATAACATAGCATGACACACACACACACACACACACACCACACACACCATAACGCAGCATCACATCACACATACCATTACATGTATCATCGCAGCACGTATGACCATTCATAACAAAGACAGCTCGGCGTGATATGTAGCATCATATCATAACGCAACATATCATGGCACCACAATATATGGCATGATGTATCATACACAACGGCACAACACCTCATATCATAACATCACATAACAGAGCATACCACAACATATCATGACATAACACATCGCAACATGGCACACCATGGCAGAACACATCACACCGTAGCAGATCATCAAACCACATAGCATTCCATATCATTTCAAACGCGACGTGCGCACGGTTTGGAGCAAACACCGAAGGTTTCGGTCCCTGGCGAGCGCGCAAAACAACTAATTACAAGGGTGGCCCGAAAGATGCCTGAGCTGACTCACCAGTCGCTCCGAGTTACTTCAGGGAGGAAGCGTTCAAGGATCCGCCCTCACCCCTCTCCCCCCCGTAGCCCCACCCAGGGACCCCCGGGGCCCCCCCGCCGCCACCTGGGTCGGTTCACCTTCTTTCGGGCTGCAGCTGGGAGAGCCCCAGTGGCCGCAGTGAAAGTGGGATGGCCGCCCCTGGCTTATGATATTGGAGGGGTTGGTTTTCAGCGGTGCGACACAGTGGCGTGCTTTTCGGGCCCCGCTTGGGGTCGTCTTGGGGGCCTCTTTGGCCCCTCTTGGGTGTCTATTGGGTCGTCTTTGGCTGGTTCTTGGGCCATCCTTGGGTCGTCTTGGACGCTCTTGCGACCGATGTGGTGAGAGTGTGAAGGTCACGCAGAAGCTTATGGCTTTGCAGCTTTGGGCCTCTTAGGTTGGCCCCCCGGGGTCCAGGACCTGCAGGATGGCCCGCGAGACTTCCAAGAGTGCCGCGGTTGGTCCGTGGCCGTTTTGGCTCAAGATTTATTACTTGCTGCCAGCTCCTTCTGCGAAGGCGACCAACCCTGCCATCAATGACCTCGGCCATGGAGCTCGCGGAGGTCGGCGGCGAGGCGAGCGGGTCGGAGCAGTTCCTGGTCCAGGACGCTCGCGCCCAGCGCTCGCCTTGGCGAGCGGCGGGCGGCGCCGCCGCGGGGCTCCTGCTCCTGGCCGGCGCAGGCGGGGGGGCGGCGCACTTTGCGCTGCGCGGGGCGGCCTCGAGCGTGGGCCCCCGCGAGAGCAAGCAGCAGACGATCGCCTTTCCCGCGCGCGACCAGTGCTCCAACTGGGACGAGGATTGCTACAGCAAGGGGTGCTGCAACGTTGCGGGCCTGACGTGCTTCGAGACCAAGCCAGGGAAGGGCGAATGCCTGAAGAATTGCACGCCCAGCGATTCCAAGCTCTGCAATCAGCCGCAAGCGATCATGGAGCCGGTCTTGGCGGATGCTGTCCTGTACGACCCGACGCTGTATTGTTTCGCAATCGTTATGCAGGACATCGGCAGCACGAAGAAGTACTACGACCTGGAGCTTCTCCAGGGAGCGTATGCGAAGGGGACCACCATCTTTGGTTGTGATTCTTGGGGGGTGTTCAGCGACGCAGACGCCGAGCTTGCGCCTGGCGTTCCTGTCACGAAGGTGGATGACGTCGACGGGGACTTCCACTTCGCGAAGCGGGAAGAGACAGGCACCTGGCTGAACACAGGCCTGCACTACCAGGCTTGGAAGGCCATTCAGGCGGAGGGCAAGTACGCCGCTGCCAACTGGGTCGTGAAACTCGATGCGGACGCGGTGATGATCCCGAGCCGCTTGAAGTATTGGCTGTCGGACAAGTACGTCCCGCCCGCTGGTATCTACCTGGAGAACTGCCAGTACGTCAAGTATGGTTGGTTCGGCAGCCTGGAGATCTTCTCGAAGGTCGCGTTCGAGACGCTCCTGGGGTCGATGGCCTCGTGCAAGAACGGCGGGATCGACTGGAAGGTGGGCATCGATGGCGGCAAGTACGGCCCCATGGGCGAGGATCTGTTTGCGCAGGCCTGCCTGGACGCGAACGGCGTCAAGCGCGGGATCGGATACGGCTCCAAGCTGGACGGGACGTGCGAGGCGGACCGGCCCCTCTCGGAGAAGAAGAACAAGAAGTGGAAGCCCAACTGCGACACCGTCGCCACCACGACGTACCACCCGCTCATGAAGCCGGAGGACTACTGGGCGTGCTACGAGGCCACCATGAAGGCGTTCCCGGTGTATCCGCCCCCCTGATCTCGGCTGCGCCCTCCCCCCCGGCGCCTCGCGGCCCTTCGCCCCCTGAGGCGCCCGCCGCCTTGCCTGCCCGCCACGGCCCGCCCCTCCCCACGTCGGGCGGTGCGGTGTCGCGAATTCGCGAGCGGAGTGTTGGGCGATCATCATGCTCACTCCTACCCGCGACCGTGAAGCGTCGAGAGTCGAGCCGGGCGCGTGTGCGCCCGTGCGAGAGTGAAAGGAGGCCTTGCCCGACGCTCTTCTGTCCCCGCAGCCGCGCCCAAATCAGCACGGCGGCGCGCCCATGTTGACAGGACGCCACGAGGTCGAGAGGTCGAGCCGAGTTTCCGGGCTCCTGTGCGAGAGGCGCAGTGGCTTGAAGCAGTGGCTGGAGCTCTACGTAGGATGTCAGTGGCGTTTGTAAGGGCGAATTGAGTTTACTAAACCCTGTGGTCGAGAGGCGTCGCCCTTCCAGCGGATGCAATTTGTTTTCCATTAAAAAATCACGGGGCACGCTCTGTGTCCTGTTGTATATGCATGTCAGTGCTAGCTCGATGTTGCCCGTTCCTCTTGCCCTCGCCCCCCGTCCGTCGCCGAGCAGCACAGGCTGCACTTCTCGGGCTGCACTTGCCGGGAGGCGTCCCCTCCCCAGGCCGCCCCAGCCGCCGAGACTGGCCCTGCCGGTGCCCCGGCGGGCTTGCCGAGGCCGGCCCCGAGGGTGCTCCGGCGGACCTGGGTGGCCCAAAAAGATGGCCCGCGCTGACCCACAGATCGCGGGGACCGGTTTATGGGCCCCGCGTCCCCACGGCCGGATTCCCGTCGAGCTTTTTGTTAAAACGCAACCCTGGAGAGTGCTGGGGGTTTGTTCCCCACCCGGCAGGTTGGGGCCGTTAGATTTTCAGAACAGAACTCTCGATCTGTCCACTCTGCATTGCCAGATCCCCGGGCCCCCCGAGTGCCCCCGAGAGTCCCGCCTCACGCCAGTTTGCATACCGCGGCCGTCAGATCACCAGGTGCCCCGAGTGTGTCCCCGAGAGTCCCGCCTCGCGCCACTCTGCATACAGCGGCCGCCAGCGCCGACTCGCCCACTCGGCATACCGCGGCCGCCAGATCCCCAGGGCCCCCGAGTGTCCCCGAGTGTCCCTCCTCATGCCACTCGGCATACCGCGGCCGCCAGCACCCGAGGTTCCCCTAGTGTCCCCGAGTGTCCCGCCTCGCGCCGAGAAATCATAACATGACAGAGCGGCATTAAAATATAATATAGCATAGTGCAGCGCAACACTACAAGACATGGCAGAGTATAGCATAGCACCACACCACCTAAAAAAACATGTCCGAGCATGCCATACCATAGCATGACATACCACATCTTAACACAACACACTATGGCAGAGCAGTGCATGCCATACAGCATAACAGCACAGCTCATACCATAATACATCATCGCACAGCTGAGCATACCAAAGCATAACAGGTCACTGCTTCATATACCATGGCATATCATTTCATAGCACAACGCAGCATGGCACCGCATGCCATGACTCATCGGAGCATCCATAACATACCGTAACACATACTCCGATGTTATACCATGGCATGACATACCATAACATAGCATGACACACACACACACCCACCACACACCATAACGCAGCATCACATCACACATACCATTCCATGTATCATCGCAGCACGTATGACCACTCATAGCATGACAGTGCTCGGCATACTATGTAGCATTATAACATACCACAACCTAGCATGGCATCATAAGCTATGACATAATGTATCATACAGAACATAGCATAACACCATATCTCAAAACATCACATAACATACCATACCACAACATACCATGCCATAACACATCATAACCTTACACACCATGGCAGAACACATCACACCGTAGCACATCATCAAACCACATAGCATTCCATATCCTTTCAATCGCGACGTGCGCATCGTTGGGAAGAAACACCGAAGGTTTCGGTGGGGATCGCTCGCAGCAACATGATTTACGAGAGGTGGCCCGAAAAGATGGCTTGAGCTACTCACAGATCGTCCGAGTCACTTCAGGGAGGGAGCGTTCAAGGAGCCGCCTCCCCCCTCTCCCCCCAGACCCCCCCCAGAGACCCCCGCCGACCCCCCTGACCCCCTCCGGGACCCCACCCCCCAGGACCCCCCCCTCTGGCGGGGAAGGGTGGACAGGGAAGGGGCTTCCCCTCGACTCGATTGCGACCTGGGTCGGTTCACTTCGGGCTGGCGAGCTTGGAGAGCTCCAGTGGCCGCAGTGGAAGTGGGATGGCCGCCCCTGGCTGATGATATTGGAGGGGTTGGTTTTCAGCGGTGCGACACAGTGGCGTGCTTTTCGGGCCCCGCTTGGGGTCGTCTTGGGGGCCTCTTTGGCCCCTCTTGGGTGTCTATTGGTTCGTCTTTGGCTGGTTCTTGGGCCATCCTTGGGTCGTCTTGGACGCTCTTGCGACCGATGTGGTGAGAGTGTTGAGGTCACGCAGAAACTGATGGCTTTGCAGATTTGGGCCTCTTGGGTTGGCCCCGGGATTTTGGGGGGGGGGGGGGGGGGGGGGGGGGTGGGGCCAGGACCTGCAGGACGGCCCGCGAGACTGTCCAGAGTGCCGGGGGGGGGGGGGGGGAGGGGGGGCAGGTTGGTCCGTGGCCTTTTTGGCTCAAGATTTATTATTTGGTGCGCCAGCTCTTCTGCGAAGGCGACCACCCTGCCATCAATACCTCGGCCATCGAGCGCGCGGAGTCGGTCGGGCGAGGCGAGCGGGTCGGAGTCAGTTCCTGTCCAGGACGCTCGCCCCAGCGCTCGCCTTGGCGAGCGGCGGGCGGCGCCGCCGCGGGGCTCCTGCTCCTGGCCGGCGCAGGCGGGGGGCGGCGCACCTTGCGCTGCGCGGGGCGGCCTCGAGCGTGGGCCCCCGCGAGAGCAAGCAGCAGACGATCGCCTTTCCCGCGCGCGACCAGTGCTCCAACTGGGACGAGGATTGCTACAGCAAGGGGTGCTGCAACGTTGCGGGCCTGACGTGCTTCGAGACCAAGCCAGGGAAGGGCGAATGCCTGAAGAATTGCACGCCCAGCGATTCCAAGCTCTGCAATCAGCCGCAAGCGATCATGGAGCCGGTCTTGGCGGATGCTGTCCTGTACGACCCGACGCTGTATTGTTTCGCAATCGTTATGCAGGACATCGGCAGCACGAAGAAGTACTACGACCTGGAGCTTCTCCAGGGAGCGTATGCGAAGGGGACCACCATCTTTGGTTGTGATTCTTGGGGGGTGTTCAGCGACGCAGACGCCGAGCTTGCGCCTGGCGTTCCTATCACGAAGGTGGATGACGTCGACGGAGACTTCCACTTCGCGAAGAGGGAGGAGACCGGCACCTGGCTGAACACAGGCCTGCACTACCAGGCCTGGAAGGCCATTCAGGCGGAGGGCAAGTACGCCACTGCCAACTGGGTCGTGAAGCTCGATGCGGACGCGGTGATGATCCCGAGCCGTCTGAAGTACTGGTTGTCAGACAAGTACGTCCCGCCCGCGGGCATCTACCTCGAAAATTGCCAGTACGTCAAGTATGGTTGGTTCGGCAGCCTGGAGATCTTCTCGAAGGCCGCGTTCGAGACACTCCTGGGGTCGATGGCCTCGTGCAAGAACGGTGGGATCGACTGGAAGGTGGGCGTAGATGGCGGCAAGTACGGGCCCATGGGCGAGGATTTGTTTGCGCAGACCTGCCTGGACGCGAACGGCGTCAAGCGCGGGATCGGATACGGCTCCAAGCTGGACGGGACGTGCGAGGCGGACAGGCCCCTCTCGGAAAAGAAGAACAAGAAGTGGAAGCCCAATTGCGACACCGTCGCCACCACAACATACCACCCGTTCATGAAGCCAGAGGATTATTGGGCGTGCTACGAGGCCACCATGAAGGCGTTCCCGGTGTACCCGCCGCCTCCTGCCCCCTGATCTCGACGGCGCCCCTCTGGCGTTTCGTGGCCCTCCGCCCCTCGCGACGGCCGCCTTGCCTGCCCGCCGTTGCCTGCCTCCCCATTGGGACGGTGCGGTGTGGCGAATTCGTCAGCGGACTGTCGGGCGATCTCGCTCACTCCTACCCGCGACGTGAAGACGTCGCGAAGTCGAGCCGGGCGCGTGTGCGCCCGTGCGAGAGTGAAAGGAGGCCTTGCCCGACGCTCTTCTGTCCCCGCAGCCGCGCCCAAATCAGCACGGCGGCGCGCCCATTTTGACAGTAACGTCACGAGGTCGAGAGTCGAGCCGATTTCGCGGGCTCCTGTGCGAAGTGCGCAGAGGCTTGAGCAGTGGCTGAGCTCTAGACGTCTGATGTCAGTTCGGTTTTTAGGGCGATTGAGTTTCGAACCCTGTGTGAGTATGCGTCCCATTCCACCGGACGCATTGTTTGTCCATCACGCCCTCCACCCTGTTGTCCGTGCCGCCAGGGCATGTCCAGTGCTAGCTCGATGTTGCCCGTTCCTCTTGCCCTCTCCCCGTCCGTCGCCGTGCAGCACAGGCTGCACTTCTCGGGCTGCACTTGCCGGGAGGCGTCCCCTCCCCAGGCCGCCCCAGCCGCCGAGACTGGCCCTGCCGGTGCCCCGGCGGGCTTGCCGAGGCCGGCCCCGAGGGTGCTCCGGCGGACCTGGGTGGCCCAAAAAGATGGCCCGCGCTGACCCACAGATCGCGGGGACCGGTTTATGGGCCCCGCGTCCCCACGGCCGGATTCCCGTCGAGCTTCCTGTCAAAACGCAACCCTGGAGAGGGCTGGAGGTTTGTTCCCCACCCGACAGGTTGGGGTCGTTAGATTTTCAGAACAGAACTCTCGATCTGTCCACTCTGTATACCGCGGCCGCCAGATCCCTGGGCCCCCCCGAGTGCCCCCGAGAGTCCCGCCTCACGCCAGTTTGCATACCGCGGCCGCCAGATCCCCAGGTGCCCCGAGTGTGTCCCCGAGAGTCCCGCCTCGTGCCACTCGGCATACCGCGGCCGCCAGAACCCGAGGTTCCCCTAGGGTCCCCGAGTGTCCCGCCTCGCGCCGAGAAATCATAACATGACAGAGCGGCATTATAATATCACATAGCATAGTGCAGCGCAACACTATAAGACATGGCATATTATAGCATAGCACCACACCACATAAAACACATGTCCGAGCATGCCATACCATAGCATGACATACCACATCTTAGCACAACACACTATGGCAGAGCAGTGCATATCATACAGCATAACAGCACAGCTCATACCATAAAACATCATCGCACAGCTGAGTATACCAAAGCATAACATGTCACTGCTTCATACACCATGGCACATCATATCATAGCACAACGCAGCATGGCACCGCATGCCATGACTCATCGGAGCATCCATAACATACCGTAACACATACTCCGATACTATACCATGGCATGACATACCATAACATAGCATGACACACACATACACCCACCCACCACACACACCATAACGCAGCATAACATCACCTATAACAGTACATGTATCATCGCAGCACGTATGACCACTCATAACATGACAGTGCTCGGCATATTATGTAGCATCATATCATAACACAACATAGCATGGCACCATAAGCTATGACATAATGTATCGTACAGAACAGAGCATAACACCATATCTCAACACATCATATAACAGAGCATACCACAACATACCATGACATAACACATCATAACCTGACACACCATGGCATACCACATCACACCGTAGCACATCATCAAACCACATAACATTCCATATAATTTCAAACGCGACGTGCGCATCGTTGGGAACAGACACCGAAGGTTTCGGTGGGGATCGCTCGCAGCAACATGATTTACGAGGGGTGGCCCGAAAAGATGGCCTGAGCTACTCACAGATCGCCCGAGTCACTTCAGGGAGGGAGCGTTCAAGGAGCCGCCTCCCCCCTCTCCCCCCAGACCCCCCCCAGAGACCCCCGCCGCCCCCCCTGACCCCCTCCGGGACCCCACCCCCCAGGACCCTCCCCTCTGGCGGGGAAGGGTGGACAGGGAAGGGGCTTCCCCTCGACTCGATTGCGACCTGGGTCGGTTCACTTCGGGCTGGCGAGCTTGGAGAGCTCCAGTGGCCGCAGTGGAAGTGGGATGGCCGCCCCTGGCTGATGATATTGGAGGGGTTGGTTTTCAGCGGTGCGACACAGAGGGGTGTGCTTTTCGGGCCCCGCTTGGGGTCGTCTTGGGGGCCTCTTTGGCCCCTCTTAGGTGTCTATTGGGTCGTCTTTGGCTGGTTCTTGGGCCATCCTTGGGTCGTCTTGGACGCTCTTGCGATCGATGTGGTGAGAGTGTTAAAGGTCACGCAGAAACTTATGGCTTTGCAGATTTGGGCCTCTTGGGTTGGCCCCCCGGGGTCCAGGACCTGCAGGACGGCCCGCGAGACTTCCAAGAGTGCCGCGGTTGGTCCGTGGCCGTTTTTGCTCAAGATTTATTACTTGCTGCCAGCTCCTTCTGCGAAGGCGACCAACCCTGCCATCAATGACCTCGGCCATGGAGCTCGCGGAGGTCGGCGGCGAGGCGAGCGGGTCGGAGCAGTTCCTGGTCCAGGACGCTCGCGCCCATGCCGCCTCGCCTGGCGAGCGGCGGGCGGGCCGCGCGGCGGCTCCTGCTCTGGCTGGCGCAGGCGGGGGGCGGGCGCACCTTTCGCCTGCGCGGCTCGGCCTCGAGCGTGGGCCCCGCGAGAGAAGCAGCAGACGATTCGCCTTCCCCGCGCGCGACCAGTGCTCCAACTGGGACGAGGATTGCACAGCAAGGGTGCTGCAACGTGCGGGCCTGACGGCTTCGAGACAAGGCCCGGGGGGTGGGGGGGGGGGAAGGGCGAATGCTTGAAGAACTGCACGCCCAGCGATACCAAGCTCTGCACCCAGCCGCAAGCGATCATGGACCCAGTCTTGGCGGATGCTGTGCTGTACGACCCGACGCTGTATTGTTTTGCGATAGTTATGCAGGACATCGGCAGCACGAAGAAGTACTACGATCTGGAGCTGCTCCAGGGAGCGTATGCGAAGGGGATCAGTATCTTTGGTTGTGATTCTTGGGGGGTGTTCAGCGACGCAGAGGCCGATATTGCGCCTGGCGTTCCCGTCACGAAGGTGGATGACGTCGATGGGGACTTCCACTTCGCGAAGCGGGAGGAGACCGGCACCTGGCTGAACACAGGCCTGCACTACCAGGCCTGGAAGGCCATTCAGGCGGAGGGCAAGTACGCCACTGCGAACTGGGTCGTGAAACTCGATGCGGACGCGGTGATGATTCCGAGCCGCTTGAAGTACTGGCTGTCAGACAAGTACGTTCCACCCATGGGCACCTACCTCGAGAACTGCCAGTACGTCAAATATGGTTGGTTCGGCAGCCTGGAGATCTTCTCGAAGGTCGCGTTTGAGACGCTCCTGGCGTCGATGGCCTCGTGCAAGAACGGCGGGATCGACTGGAAGGTGGGCATAGATGGCGGCAAGTACGGGCCCATGGGCGAGGACCTGTTTGCGCAGGCCTGCCTGGACGCGAACGGCGTCAAGCGCGGGATCGGATACGGCTCCAAGCTGGACGGGACGTGCGAGGCGGACAGGCCCCTCTCGGAAAAGAAGAACAAGAAGTGGAAGCCCAATTGCGACACCGTCGCCACCACAACATACCATCCGTTCATGAAGCCAGAGGATTATTGGGCGTGCTACGAGGCCACCATGAAGGCGTTCCCGGTGTACCCGCCGCCTCCTGCCGCCTGATCTCGACGGCGCCCCTCTTGCGTTTCGTGGCCCTCCGCCCCTCTCGACGGCCGCCTTGCCTGCCCGCCGTTGCCTGCCTCCCCATTGGGACGGTGCGGTGTGGCGAATTCGTCAGCGGATTGTCGGGCGATCTCGCTCACTCCTACCCGCGACGTGAAGACGTCGAGAGGTCGAGCCGGGCGCGTGTGCGCCCGTGCGAGAGTGAAAGGAGGCCTTGCCCGACGCTCTCCTGTCCCCGCAGCCGCGCCCAAATGAGCACGGCGGCGCGCCCATTTTGCCAGGACGTCACGAGGTCGAGAGGTCGAGCCGAGTTTCCGGGCTCCTGTGCGAGAGGCGCAGTGGCTTGAAGCAGTGGCTGGAGCTCTACGTGTCAGTGCGTTTGTAGGGCGAATTGAGTTTACGAACCCTGTGCGAGAGGCGTCCCCCTCCACCGGATGCATTTGTTTTCCATCACGGGCACGCTCTGTTGTCCGTGCCGCCAGGGCATGCCCAGTGCTAGCTCGATGTTGCCCGTTCCTCTTGCCCTCGCTCCCCGTCCGTCGCCGTGCAGCACAGGTTGCACTTCTCGGGCGGCACTTGCTGGGAGGCGTCCCCTCCCCAGGCCGCCCCCGCCGCCGAGACCGGCCCTGCTGGTGCCCCGGCGGGCTTGCCGAGGCCGGCCCCGAGGGTGCTCCGCCGGACCTGGGTGGCCCAAAAAGATGGCCCGTGCTGACCCACAGATCGCGGGGATCGGTTTATGGGCCCCGCGTCCCCACGGCCGGATTCCCGTCGAGCTTCCTGTCAAAACGCAACCCTGGAGAGGGCTGGAGGTTTGTTCCCCGCCCGACAGGTTGCGGTCGTTAGATTAGCAGAACAGAACTCTCGATCTGTCCACTCTGTATACCGCAGCTGCCAGATCCCCGGGCCCCCGAGTGCCCCCGAGAGTCCCGCCTCACGATAGTTTGCATACCGCGGCCGCCAGATCCCCAGGTGCCCCGAGTGTCCCCGAGAGTCCCGCCTCGCGCCACTCTGCATACCGCGGCCGCCAGCGCCGACTCGCCCACTCGGCATACCGCGGCCGCCAGATCCCCAGGTCCCCCGAGTGTCCCCGAGTGTCCCGCCTCGCGCCACTCGGCATACCGCGGCCGCCAGAAGCCGAGATTCCCCTAGTGTCCCCGAGTGTCCCGCCTCGCGCCCAGAATTCATGACATGACAGAGCGGCACTATAATATATCATTACATAGTACAGCACAACACTACAAGACATGGTAGAGTATAGCATAGCACCACACCACCTGAAAAAAACATGTCCGAGCATGCCATACCATATCATGACATACCACATCTTAACACAGCACACTATGGCAGAGCAGTGCATGCCATACAGCATAACAGCACAGCTCATACCATAATACATCATCGCACAGCTGAGCATACCAAATCATACCAGGTCACTGCTTCATACACCATGGCATATCATATCACAGCACAACGCAGCATGGCACCGCATGCCATGGCTCATCGGAGCATCCATAGCATACCGTAACACATACTCCGATACTATACCATGACATAACACACCATAACATAGCATGACACACCCACCCACCACACACACCATAACGCAGCATAAAATCACACATACCATTACGTGTATCATCGCAGCACGTATGACCACTCATACATTGATAGTGCTCGGCATATTATGTAGCACCATAGCATGATACAACATATCATGGCATCATAAGCTATGACATACTGTATCGTACAGAACAGACCATAACACCATAATCTCAAAACATAACGTAACAGAGCAAACCACAACATACCATGACATAACGCATCATAACCTGACACAACATGGCAGAACACATCACCCCGTAGCACATCATCAAAACACATAGCATTCCATATCATTTCAAACGCGACGTGCGCATCGTTGGGGACAAACACCGAAGGTTTCGGTGGGGATTGCTCGCAGCAGCATGATTTACGAGGGGTGGCCCGAAAAGATGGCCTGAGCTACTCACAGATCGCCCGAGTCACTTCAGGGAGGAAGCGTTCAAGGAGCCGCCTCCCCCTTCTCCCCCCAGACCCCCCCCAGAGACCCCCGCCGCCCCCCCTGACCACCTCCGGGACCCCACCCCCCAGGACCCCCCCCTCTGGCGGGGAAGGATGGAAAGGGAAGGGGCTTCCCCTCGACTCGATTGCGACCTGGGTCGGTTCACTTCGGGCTGGCGAGCTTGGAGAGCTCCAGTGGCCGCAGTGGAAGTGGGATGGCCGCCCCTGGCTGATGATATTGGAGGGGTTGGTTTTCAGCGGTGCGACACAGTGGCGTGCTTTTCGGGCCCCGCTTGGGGTCGTCTTGGGGGCCTCTTTGGCCCCTCTTGGGTGTCTATTGGTTCGTGTTTGGCTGGTTCTTGGGCCATCCTTGGGTCGTCTTGGACGACTTGCGACCGATGTGGTGAGAGTGTTACAGGTCACGCAGACACTTATGGCTTTGCAGATTTGGGCCTCTTGGGTTGGCCCCCCGGGGTCCAGGACCTGCAGGACGGCCCGCGAGACTTCCAAGAGTGCCGCGGTTGGTCCGTGGCCGTTTTGGCTCAAGATTTATTACTTGCTGCCAGCTCCTTCTGCGAAGGCGACCAACCCTGCCATCAATGACCTCGGCCATGGAGCTCGCGGAGGTCGGCGGCGAGGCGAGCGGGTCGGAGCAGTTCCTGGTCCTGGACGCTCGCGCCCAGCGCTCGCCTTGGCGAGCGGCGGGCGGCGCCGCCGCGGGGCTCCTGCTCCTGGCCGGCGCAGGCGGGGGGCGGCGCACCTTGCGCTGCGCGGGGCGGCCTCGAGCGTGGGCCCCCGCGAGAGCAAGCAGCAGACGATCGCCTTTCCCGCGCGCGACCAGTGCTCCAACTGGGACGAGGATTGCTACAGCAAGGGGTGCTGCAACGTTGCGGGCCTGACGTGCTTCGAGACCAAGCCGGGGAAGGGCGAATGCCTGAAGAACTGCACGCCCAGCGATTCCAAGCTCTGCAATCAGCCGCAAGCGATCATGGAGCCGGTCTTGGCGGATGCTGTCCTGTACGACCCGACGCTGTATTGCTTCGCAATCGTAATGCAGGACATCGGCAGCACGAAGAAGTACTACGACCTGGAGCTTCTCCAGGGAGCGTATGCGAAGGGGACCACCATCTTTGGTTGTGATTCTTGGGGGGTGTTCAGCGACGCAGACGCCGAGCTTGCGCCTGGCGTTCCTGTCACGAAGGTGGATGACGTCGACGGAGACTTCCACTTCGCGAAGAGGGAGGAGACCGGCACTTGGCTGAACACAGGCCTGCACTACCAGGCCTGGAAGGCCATTCAGGCGGAGGGCAAGTACGCCACTGCCAACTGGGTCGTGAAGCTCGATGCGGACGCGGTGATGATCCCGAGCCGTCTGAAGTACTGGTTGTCAGACAAGTACGTCCCGCCCGCGGGCATCTACCTCGAAAATTGCCAGTACGTCAAGTATGGTTGGTTCGGCAGCCTGGAGATCTTCTCGAAGGCCGCGTTCGAGACACTCCTGGGGTCGATGGCCTCGTGCAAGAACGGTGGGATCGACTGGAAGGTGGGCATAGATGGCGGCAAGTACGGGCCCATGGGCGAGGATCTGTTTGCGCAGACCTGCCTGGACGCGAACGGCGTCAAGCGCGGGATCGGATACGGCTCCAAGCTGGACGGGACGTGCGAGGCGGACAGGCCCCTCTCGGAAAAGAAGAACAAGAAGTGGAAGCCCAATTGCGACACCGTCGCCACCACAACATACCACCCGTTCATGAAACCAGAGGATTATTGGGCGTGCTACGAGGCTACCATGAAGGCGTTCCCGGTGTACCCGCCGCCTCCTGCCCCCTGATCTCGACGGCGCCCCCCTGGCGTTTCGTGGCCCTCCGCCCCTCGCGACGGCCGCCTTGCCTGCCCGCCGTTGCCTGCCTCCCCATTGGGACGGTGCGGTGTGGCGAATTCGTCAGCGGACTGTCGGGCGATCTCGCTCACTCCTACCCGCGACGTGAAGACGTCGAGAGGTCGAGCCGGGCGCGTGTGCGCCCGTGCGATAGTGAAAGGAGGCCTTGCCCGACGCTCTCCTGTCCCCGCAGCCGCGCCCAAATGAGCACGGCGGCGCGCCCATTTTGCCAGGACGTCACGAGGTCGAGAGGTCGAGCCGAGTTTCCGGGCTCCTGTGCGAGAGGCGCAGTGGCTTGAAGCAGTGGCTGGAGCTCTACGTAGGATGTCAGTGCGTTTGTAGGGCGAATTGAGTTTACGAACCCTGTGCGAGAGGCGTCCCCCTCCACCGGATGCATTTGTTTTCCATCACGGGCACGCTCTGTTGTCCGTGCCGCCAGGGCATGCCCAGTGCTAGCTCGATGTTGCCCGTTCCTCTTGCCCTCGCTCCCCGTCCGTCGCCGTGCAGCACAGGCTGCACTTCTCGGGCGGCACTTGCTGGGAGGCGTCCCCTCCCCAGGCCGCCCCCGCCGCCGAGACCGGCCCTGCTGGTGCCCCGGCGGGCTTGCCGAGGCCGGGCCCAGTGGTGCGACAAGCGGGACCCTGGTGGCCCAATGCGTGGCCGTGCTGACCCACAAGATCGCGGGGATCGGTGTATGGGCCCCCGCGTCCCCACGGCCGGATCCGTCGAGGTGTCCGCCTTTTGGTTAGTTTCTTACTTTTGTCAAAACGCACCTGGACGGGGAGTGGCTTTTTGGAGGTTTGTTCCCCGCCCGACAGGTTGCGGTCGTTAGATTAGCAGAACAGAACTCTCGATCTGTCCACTCTGTATACCGCAGCTGCCAGATCCCCGGGCCCCCGAGTGCCCCCGAGAGTCCCGCCTCACGCCACTTTGCATACCGCGGCCGTCAGATCACCAGGTGCTCCGAGTGTGTCCCCGAGAGTCCCGCCTCACGCCACTTTGCAAACCGCGGCCGCCAGATCCTCAGGTCCCTCCAGTGTCCCCGAGAGTCCCGCCTCGCGCCACTCTGCATACCGCGGCCGCCAGATCCCCAGGCCCCCCGAGTGTCCCCGAGAGTCCCACCTCGCGCCACTCTGCAAACCTTGGCCGCCAGATCCTTAGTTCCCCCGAGTGTCCCCGAGAGTCCCGCCTCGCGCCATTCTGCATACCGTGGCCGCCAGCGCCGACTCGCCCACTCGGCATACCGCGGCCGCCAGATCCCCAGGGCCCCCGAGTGTCCCCGAATGTCCCGCCTCGCGCCACTCTGCATATCGCTGCCGCCTGAACCCGAGATTCCCCTAATGTCCCCGAGTGTCCCGCCTCGCGCCCAGAATTCATGACATGACAGATCGGCATTATAATATATCATTATATAGTACAGCACAACACTATAAGATGTGGCAGAGCATAGCATAACACCACACCACCTAAGATAACATATCCGAAATGCCATACCAAATCGTGACCTACCGCATCTTGACACAACACACTTTGGTAGTGAAGTGCATGCCATACAGCATAACAGCACAGCTCATTCCATAAGATGACAAAGCATTCATACCATAGCTTCATACACCATGGCATATCATATCATTGATCCCATGGCACAACGCAGCATAGCAACGCATGCCATGACACTTCGGAGCATCCAAATCACACCATAGCATATAATCCGAAACTATACCATGGCATACCATAACATAGCATGACACACACACACACACACACACACCACACACACCATAACGCAGCATCACATCACACATACCATTACATGTATCATCGCAGCACGTATGACCATTCATAACAAAGACAGCTCGGCGTGATATGTAGCATCATATCATAACGCAACATATCATGGCACCACAATATATGGCATGATGTATCATACACAACGGCACAACACCTCATATCATAACATCACATAACAGAGCATACCACAACATATCATGACATAACACATCGCAACATGGCACACCATGGCAGAACACATCACACCGTAGCAGATCATCAAACCACATAGCATTCCATATCATTTCAAACGCGACGTGCGCACGGTTTGGAGCAAACACCGAAGGTTTCGGTGTGGATCGCTCGCAGCAACTAATTACAAAGGGTGGCCCGAAAAGATGGCCTGAGCTGACTCACAGATCGCTCGAGTTACTTCAGGGAGGAAGCGTTCAAGGAGCCGCCTCCCCCCTCTCCCCCCGGAGCCCCCCCAGGGACCCCCGCCGCCGCCACCTGGGTCGGTTCATTTCGGGCTGGCGAGCTTGGAGAGCCCCAGTGGCCGCAGTGAAAGTGGGATGGCCGCCCCTGGCTTATGATATTGGAGGGGTTGGTTTTCAGCGGTGCGACACAGTGGCGTGCTTTTCGGGCCCCGCTTGGGGTCGTCTTGGGGGCCTCTTTGGCCCCTCTTGGGTGTCTATTGGGTCGTCTTTGGCTGGTTCTTGGGCCATCCTTGGGTCGTCTTGGACGCTCTTGCGACCGATGTGGTGAGAGTGTGAAGGTCACGCAGAAGCTTATGGCTTTGCAGCTTTGGGCCTCTTAGGTTGGCCCCCCGGGGTCCAGGACCTGCAGGATGGCCCGCGAGACTTCCAAGAGTGCCGCGGTTGGTCCGTGGCCGTTTTGGCTCAAGATTTATTACTTGCTGCCAGCTCCTTCTGCGAAGGCGACCAACCCTGCCATCAATGACCTCGGCCATGGAGCTCGCGGAGGTCGGCGGCGA
>CAUYUJ010006739.1:0-34716 GCA_963575745.1 Prorocentrum cordatum | reverse complement strand
GGCCCCTCTCGGAAAAGAAGAACAAGAAGTGGAAGCCCAATTGCTACACCGTCGCCACCACAACATACCACCCGTTCATGAAGCCAGAGGATTATTGGGCGTGCTACGAGGCCACCATGAAGGCGTTCCCGGTGTACCCGCCGCCTCCTGCCCCCTGATCTCGACGGCGCCCCTCTGGCGTTGCGTGGCCCTCCGCCCCTCGCGACGGCCGCCTTGCCTGCCCGCCGTTGCCTGCCTCCCCACTGGGACGGTGCGGTGTGGCGAATTCGTCAGCGGACTGTCGGGCGATCTCGCTCACTCCTACCCGCGACGTGAAGACGTCGAGAGGTCGAGCCGGGCGCGTGTGCGCCCGTGCGAGAGTGAAAGGAGGCCTTGCCCGACGCTCTTCTGTCCCCGCAGCCGCGCCCAAATCAGCACGGCGGCGCGCCCATTTTGCCAGGACGTCACGAGGTCGAGAGGTCGAGCCGAGTTTCCGGGCTCCTGTGCGAGAGGCGCAGTGGCTTGAAGCAGTGGCTGGAGCTCTACGTGTCAGTGCGTTTGTAGGGCGAATTGAGTTTACGAACCCTGTGCGAGAGGCGTTCCCCTCCACCGGATGCATTTGTTTTCCATCACGGGCACGCTCTGTTGTCCGTGCCGCCAGGGCATGCCCAGTGCTAGCTCGATGTTGCCCGTTCCTCTTGCCCTCGCTCCCCGTCCGTCGCCGTGCAGCACAGGCTGCACTTCTCGGGCTGCACTTGCCGGGAGGCGTCCCCTCCCCAGGCCGCCCCAGCCGCCGAGACCGGCCCTGCCGGTGCCCCGGTGGGCTTGCCGAGGCCGGCCCCGAGGGTGCTCCGGCGGACCTGGGTGGCCCAAAAAGATGGCCCGCGCTGACCCACAGATCGCGGGGACCGGTTTATGGGCCCCGCGTCCCCACGGCCGGATTCCCGTCGAGCTTCCTGTCAAAACGCAACCCTGGAGAGGGCTGGAGGTTTGTTCCCCACCCGACAGGTTGGGGTCGTTAGATTTTCAGAACAGAACTCTCGATCTGTCCACTCTGTATACCGCGGCCGCCAGATCCCTGGGCCCCCCCGAGTGCCCCCGAGAGTCCCGCCTCACGCCAGTTTGCATACCGCGGCCGCCAGATCCCCAGGTGCCCCGAGTGTGTCCCCGAGAGTCCCGCCTCGTGCCACTCGGCATACCGCGGCCGCCAGAACCCGAGGTTCCCCTAGGGTCCCCGAGTGTCCCGCCTCGCGCCGAGAAATCATAACATGACAGAGCGGCATTATAATATCACATAGCATAGTGCAGCGCAACACTATAAGACATGGCATATTATAGCATAGCACCACACCACATAAAACACATGTCCGAGCATGCCATACCATAGCATGACATACCACATCTTAGCACAACACACTATGGCAGAGCAGTGCATATCATACAGCATAACAGCACAGCTCATACCATAAAACATCATCGCACAGCTGAGTATACCAAAGCATAACATGTCACTGCTTCATACACCATGGCACATCATATCATAGCACAACGCAGCATGGCACCGCATGCCATGACTCATCGGAGCATCCATAACATACCGTAACACATACTCCGATACTATACCATGGCATGACATACCATAACATAGCATGACACACACATACACCCACCCACCACACACACCATAACGCAGCATAACATCACCTATAACAGTACATGTATCATCGCAGCACGTATGACCACTCATAACATGACAGTGCTCGGCATATTATGTAGCATCATATCATAACACAACATAGCATGGCACCATAAGCTATGACATAATGTATCGTACAGAACAGAGCATAACACCATATCTCAACACATCATATAACAGAGCATACCACAACATACCATGACATAACACATCATAACCTGACACACCATGGCATACCACATCACACCGTAGCACATCATCAAACCACATAACATTCCATATAATTTCAAACGCGACGTGCGCATCGTTGGGAACAGACACCGAAGGTTTCGGTGGGGATCGCTCGCAGCAACATGATTTACGAGGGGTGGCCCGAAAAGATGGCCTGAGCTACTCACAGATCGCCCGAGTCACTTCAGGGAGGGAGCGTTCAAGGAGCCGCCTCCCCCCTCTCCCCCCAGACCCCCCCCAGAGACCCCCGCCGCCCCCCCTGACCCCCTCCGGGACCCCACCCCCCAGGACCCTCCCCTCTGGCGGGGAAGGGTGGACAGGGAAGGGGCTTCCCCTCGACTCGATTGCGACCTGGGTCGGTTCACTTCGGGCTGGCGAGCTTGGAGAGCTCCAGTGGCCGCAGTGGAAGTGGGATGGCCGCCCCTGGCTGATGATATTGGAGGGGTTGGTTTTCAGCGGTGCGACACAGAGGGGTGTGCTTTTCGGGCCCCGCTTGGGGTCGTCTTGGGGTGCGCCTCTTTTGGCCCGTCTTAGGTGTCTATTGGGGTCTTCTTTTGTTGGTTCTTTGGGCCTCCTTGGGTCGTCTTGGCGCTCTTGCGATCGATGTGTGAGAGTGTAAAGGTCACGCAGAACTTGTGGGCTTTGCAGAATTTGGGCCTCTTGGGGTGGCCCCCCGGTCGCAGGACCTGGCAGGACGGCCGCGATGACCTCTCCAAGAGTGGCCGCGTTGTCCGTGGCGTTTTGGCTCCAGATTTATTACTTGCTGCGCAGCTCCTATCTGCGAAGGCGACCACCCCTGCCATCAAATTGACCTCGTCCATGGAGCTCGCGAGGTCGGCGGCGAGGCGAGGCGGGTCGGAGGTCAGTTCCTGGTCCAGGACGCTCGCGCCCAGCGCTCGCCTTGGCGTAGCGGCGGGCGGCGCCGCCGCGGGGGTTCTGCTCCTGGCCGGCGCAGGCGGGGGTGCGGCGCACCTGGCGCTGCGCGGTTCGGCCTCTGGCGTGGGCCCCCGCGACAGCAAGCAGCAGACCATCGCCATTCCCCCACGAGACCAATGCTCCAATTGGGGCGAGGACTGCTTCAGCACAGGGTGCTGCAACGTGGCGGGCCTGACGTGCTTCGAGACCAAGTCAGGGAAGGGCGAATGCTTGAAGAACTGCACGCCCAGCGATACCAAGCTCTGCACCCAGCCGCAAGCGATCATGGAGCCAGTCTTGGCGGATGCTGTGCTGTACGACCCGACGCTGTATTGTTTTGCGATAGTTATGCAGGACATCGGCAGCACGAAGAAGTACTACGATCTGGAGCTTCTCCAGGGAGCGTATGCGGCAGGGGACCACCATCTTTGTTGTGATTCTTGTGGAGTTTTTCAGGCGAACGCCGACGCCGAGCTTGCGGCCTGCGTCGCGTGTCACGAAGTGGATGACGTTGAAGGAGACTTCCACTTCGCAAAGAGGAAGAGACCGCACCTGGCTTAGAACCCCATGTCTGGCACACCAGGCTTGAGGCCATTCAGGCAGAGGTCAAGTACGCCACTCCAACTGGTTCGTGAAGCTCGATGCGGACGCGGTGATGATCCCGAGCCGTCTGAAGTACTGGTTGTCAGACAAGTACGTCCCGCCCGCGGGCATCTACCTCGAAAATTGCCAGTACGTTAAGTATGGTTGGTTCGGCAGCCTGGAGATCTTCTCGAAGGCCGCGTTCGAGACACTCCTGGGGTCGATGGCCTCGTGCAAGAACGGTGGGATCGACTGGAAGGTGGGCGTAGATGGCGGCAAGTACGGGCCCATGGGCGAGGATCTGTTTGCGCAGACCTGCCTGGACGCGAACGGCGTCAAGCGCGGGATCGGATACGGCTCCAAGCTGGACGGGACGTGCGAGGCGGACAGGCCCCTCTCGGAAAAGAAGAACAAGAAGTGGAAGCCCAATTGCGACACCGTCGCCACCACAACATACCATCCGTTCATGAAGCCAGAGGATTATTGGGCGTGCTACGAGGCCACCATGAAGGCGTTCCCGGTGTACCCGCCGCCTCCTGCCGCCTGATCTCGACGGCGCCCCTCTTGCGTTTCGTGGCCCTCCGCCCCTCTCGACGGCCGCCTTGCCTGCCCGCCGTTGCCTGCCTCCCCATTGGGACGGTGCGGTGTGGCGAATTCGTCAGCGGATTGTCGGGCGATCTCGCTCACTCCTACCCGCGACGTGAAGACGTCGAGAGGTCGAGCCGGGCGCGTGTGCGCCCGTGCGAGAGTGAAAGGAGGCCTTGCCCGACGCTCTCCTGTCCCCGCAGCCGCGCCCAAATGAGCACGGCGGCGCGCCCATTTTGCCAGGACGTCACGAGGTCGAGAGGTCGAGCCGAGTTTCCGGGCTCCTGTGCGAGAGGCGCAGTGGCTTGAAGCAGTGGCTGGAGCTCTACGTGTCAGTGCGTTTGTAGGGCGAATTGAGTTTACGAACCCTGAGCGAGAGGCGTCCCCTTCCACCGGATGCATTTGTTTTCCATCACGGGCACGCTCTGTTGTCCGTGCCGCCAGGGCATGCCCAGTGCTAGCTCGATGTTGCCCGTTCCTCTTGCCCTCGCTCCCCGTCCGTCGCCGTGCAGCACAGGCTGCACTTCTCGGGCGGCACTTGCTGGGAGGCGTCCCCTCCCCAGGCCGCCCCCGCCGCCGAGACCGGCCCTGCTGGTGCCCCGGCGGGCTTGCCGAGGCCGGCCCCGAGGGTGCTCCGGCGGACCTGGGTGGCCCAAAAAGATGGCCCGTGCTGACCCACAGATCGCGGGGATCGGTTTATGGGCCCCGCGTCCCCACGGCCGGATTCCCGTCGAGCTTCCTGTCAAAACGCAACCCTAGAGAGGTTTGTTCCCCACCCGACAGGTTGGGGTCGTTAGATTAGCAGAGCAGAACTCTCGATCTGTCCACTCTGCATACCGCGGCTGCCAGATCCCCGGGCCCCCCGAGTGCCCCCCCCGAGACGTCCCCCCTCACATAGTTTTGCATACCTCGGCAGCCAGATCCCCAGGTCCCCGAGTGTCCCGAGAGTCCCGCCTCGCGCCACTCTGCTACCGGGGGGGGGGGGGGGGGACGCCGCCAGCGCCGACTCGCCCACCGTCATACGCTGCCGCCAGATCCCAGGTCCCCCCGAAGTGGCCGAGGTCCCGCTCGCGCCACTCGGCAAATACCGCGGCCGAGGAGGCCAGAAGCCGAGATTCCCTAGTGTCCCCAGGTGTCCCGCCTCGCGCCCAGATTTACATGACAGAGCGGCACTATAATATATCATTACATAGTACAGCACAACACTACAAGACATGGTAGAGTATAGCATAGCACCACACCACCTGAAAAAACATGTCCGAGCATGCCATACCATATCATGACATACCACATCTTAACACAGCACACTATGGCAGAGCAGTGCATGCCATACAGCATAACAGCACAGCTCATACCATAATACATCATCGCACAGCTGAGCATACCAAATCATACCAGGTCACTGCTTCATACACCATGGCATATCATATCACAGCACAACGCAGCATGGCACCGCATGCCATGGCTCATCGGAGCATCCATAGCATACCGTAACACATACTCCGATACTATACCATGACATAACACACCATAACATAGCATGACACACCCACCCACCACACACACCATAACGCAGCATAAAATCACACATACCATTACGTGTATCATCGCAGCACGTATGACCACTCATACATTGATAGTGCTCGGCATATTATGTAGCACCATAGCATGATACAACATAGCATGGTATCATAAGCTATGACATACTGTATCGTACAGAACAGACCATAACACCATAATCTCAAAACATAACGTAACAGAGCAAACCACAACATACCATGACATAACGCATCATAACCTGACACAACATGGCAGAACACATCACCCCGTAGCACATCATCAAAACACATAGCATTCCATATCATTTCAAACGCGACGTGGGCGCATCGTTGGGACAAACACGCGAAGGTTTCGGTGTTGATTCTTCGCAGCAGGGCATGATTTACTAGGGGTGGCCCGAAAAGATGGCCCTTAGCTACTCACAGCATCGTCCGAGTCACTTCAGGGAGGAAGCGTTCAAGGAGCCGCCTCCCCCTTCTCCCCCCAGACCCCCCCCAGAGACCCCCGCCGCCCCCCCTGACCACCTCCGGGACCCCACCCCCCAGGACCCCCCCCTCTGGCGGGGAAGGATGGAAAGGGAAGGGGCTTCCCCTCGACTCGATTGCGACCTGGGTCGGTTCACTTCGGGCTGGCGAGCTTGGAGAGCCACAGTGGCCGCAGTGGAAGTGGGATGGCCGCCCCTGGCTGATGATATTGGAGGGGTTGGTTTTCAGCGGTGCGACACAGTGGCGTGCTTTTCGGGCCCCGCTTGGGGTCGTCTTGGGGGCCTCTTTGGCCCCTCTTAGGTGTCTATTGGGTCGTCTTTGGCTGGTTCTTGGGCCATCCTTGGGTCGTCTTGGACGCTCTTGCGATCGATGTGGTGAGAGTGTTAAAGGTCACGCAGAAACTTGTGGCTTTGCAGAGTTGGGCCTCTTGGGTTGGCCCCCCGGGGTCCAGGACCTGCAGGACGGCCCGCGAGACTTCCGAGTGCCGCGGTGGGCCGTGGCCGTTTTGGCCCAAGATTGATTACTTGTGCCAGCTCTTCTGCGAAACGTGGCGACACCCCTGCCATCAATGACCTCGGCCACGAGCTCGCGGAGGTCGGCGGGCGAGGCGAGCGGGTCGCAAGCAGTTCCTGGTCCAGGACGCTCGCGCCCAGCGCTCGCCTTGGCGAGCGGCGGGCGGCGCCGCCGCGGGGCTCCTGCTCCTGGCCGGCGCAGGCGGGGGGGCGGCGCACCTTGCGCTGCGCGGCTCGGCCTCGAGCGTGGGCCCCCGCGAGAGCAAGCAGCAGACGATCGCCTTCCCCGCGCGCGACCAGTGCTCCAACTGGGACGAGGATTGCTACAGCAAGGGGTGCTGCAACGTTGCGGGCCTGACGTGCTTCGAGACCAAGCCGGGGAAGGGCGAATGCCTGAAGAACTGCACGCCCAGCGATTCCAAGCTCTGCAATCAGCCGCAAGCGATCATGGAGCCGGTCTTGGCGGATGCTGTCCTGTACGACCCGACGCTGTATTGCTTCGCGATAGTAATGCAGGACATCGGCAGCACGAAGAAGTACTACGACCTGGAGCTTCTCCAGGGAGCGTATGCGAAGGGGACCACCATCTTTGGTTGTGATTCTTGGGGAGTGTTCAGCGACGCAGACGCCGAGCTTGCGCCTGGCGTTCCTGTCACGAAGGTGGATGACGTTGACGGAGACTTCCACTTCGCAAAGAGGGAAGAGACCGGCACCTGGCTGAACACAGGTCTGCACTACCAGGCTTGGAAGGCCATTCAGGCAGAGGGCAAGTACGCCACTGCCAACTGGGTCGTGAAGCTCGATGCGGACGCGGTGATGATCCCGAGCCGTCTGAAGTACTGGTTGTCAGACAAGTACGTCCCGCCCGCGGGCATCTACCTCGAGAATTGCCAGTACGTCAAGTATGGTTGGTTCGGCAGCCTGGAGATCTTCTCGAAGGCCGCGTTCGAGACACTCCTGGGGTCGATGGCCTCGTGCAAGAACGGTGGGATCGACTGGAAGGTGGGCATAGATGGCGGCAAGTACGGGCCCATGGGCGAGGATCTGTTTGCGCAGACCTGCCTGGACGCGAACGGCGTCAAGCGCGGGATCGGATACGGCTCCAAGCTGGACGGGACGTGCGAGGCGGACAGGCCCCTCTCGGAAAAGAAGAACAAGAAGTGGAAGCCCAATTGCGACACCGTCGCCACCACAACATACCACCCGTTCATGAAACCAGAGGATTATTGGGCGTGCTACGAGGCTACCATGAAGGCGTTCCCGGTGTACCCGCCGCCTCCTGCCCCCTGATCTCGACGGCGCCCCCCTGGCGTTTCGTGGCCCTCCGCCCCTCGCGACGGCCGCCTTGCCTGCCCGCCGTTGCCTGCCTCCCCATTGGGACGGTGCGGTGTGGCGAATTCGTCAGCGGATTGTCGGGCGATCCTCGCTCACTCCTACCCGAGAGTGAAGACGTCGGAGGTCGAGCGGGCGAGTGTTCGCCGTGCGAGAGTGAAAAGGAGGCCTTGGCGACGCTCTCCTGTCCCGCAGCGCGCCCAAAGAGCACGGCGGCGCGCCCATTTTGCCAGGACGTCACGATGGGTCGACGAGGTACGAGCCGAGTTTCGGGTCTCCTGTGCGAGAGGCGCAGTGGCTGGAAGCAGTTGGGAGGACGACGACAGTTGGCTGGAGCTCTACGTGTCAGTGCGTTTGTAGGGCGAATTGAGTTTACGAACCCTGTGCGAGAGGCGTCCCCTTCCACCGGATGCATTTGTTTTCCATCACGGGCACGCTCTGTTGTCCGTGCCGCCAGGGCATGCCCAGTGCTAGCTCGATGTTGCCCGTTCCTCTTGCCCTCGCTCCCCGTCCGTCGCCGTGCAGCACAGGCTGCACTTCTCGGGCGGCACTTCCTGGGAGGCGTCCCCTCCCCAGGCCGCCCCCGCCGCCGAGACCGGCCCTGCTGGTGCCCCGGCGGGCTTGCCGAGGCCGGCCCCGAGGGTGCTCCGGCGGACCTGGGTGGCCCAAAAAGATGGCCCGTGCTGACCCACAGATCGCGGGGATCGGTTTATGGGCCCCGCGTCCCCACGGCCGGATTCCCGTCGAGCTTCCTGTCAAAACGCAACCCTAGAGAGGTTTGTTCCCCACCCGACAGGTTGGGGTCGTTAGATTAGCAGAGCAGAACTCTCGATCTGTCCACTCTGCATACCGCGGCTGCCAGATCCCCGGGCCCCCCGAGTGCCCCCGAGAGTCCCGCCTCACGATAGTTTGCATACCGCGGCAGCCAGATCCCCAGGTGCCCCGAGTGTCCCCGAGAGTCCCGCCTCGCGCCACTCTGCATACCGCGGCCGCCAGCGCCGACTCGCCCACTCGGCATACCGCGGCCGCCAGATCCCCAGGTCCCCCGAGTGTCCCCGAGTGTCCCGCCTCGCGCCACTCGGCATACCGCGGCCGCCAGAAGCCGAGATTCCCCTAGTGTCCCCGAGTGTCCCGCCTCGCGCCCAGGATTCATGACATGACAGAGCGGCACTATAATATATCATTACATAGTACAGCACAACACTACAAGACATGGTAGAGTATAGCATAGCACCACACCACCTGAAAACACATGTCCGAGCATGCCATACCATATCATGACATACCACATCTTAACACAGCACACTATGGCAGAGCAGTGCATGCCATACAGCATAACAGCACAGCTCATACCATAATACATCATCGCACAGCTGAGCATACCAAATCATACCAGGTCACTGCTTCATACACCATGGCATATCATATCACAGCACAACGCAGCATGGCACCGCATGCCATGGCTCATCGGAGCATCCATAGCATACCGTAACACATACTCCGATACTATACCATGACATAACACACCATAACATAGCATGACACACCCACCCACCACACACACCATAACGCAGCATAAAATCACACATACCATTACGTGTATCATCGCAGCACGTATGACCACTCATAAATTGATAGTGTTCGGCATATTTTTCAGCACCATAGCATGATACAACATAGCATGGCATCATAAGCTATGACATACTGTATCGTACAGAACATACCATAACACCATAATCTCAAAACATAACGTAACAGAGCAAACCACAACATACCATGACATAACGCATCATAACCTGACACAACATGGCAGAACACATCACCCCGTAGCACATCATCAAAACACATAGCATTCCATATCATTTCAAACGCGACGTGTGCATCGTTGGGAACAAACACCGAAGGTTTCGGTGGGGATCGCTCGCAGCAACATGACTTACAAGGGGTGGCCCGAAAAGATGGCCTGAGCTACTCACAGATCGTCCGAGTCACTTCAGGGAGGAAGCGTTCAAGGAGCCGCCTCCCCCCTCTCCCCCCAGACCCCCCCCAGAGACCCCCGCCGCCCCCCCTGACCACCTCCGGGACCCCAACCCCCAGGACCCCCCCTCTGGCGGGGAAGGGTGGAAAGGGAAGGGGCTTCCCCTCGACTCGATTGCGACCTGGGTCGGTTCACTTCGGGCTGGCGAGCTTGGAGAGCCACAGTGGCCGCAGTGGAAGTGGGATGGCCGCCCCTGGCTGATGATATTGGAGGGGTTGGTTTTCAGCGGTGCGACACAGTGGCGTGCTTTTCGGGCCCCGCTTGGGGTCGTCTTGGGGGCCTCTTTGGCCCCTCTTAGGTGTCTATTGGGTCGTCTTTGGCTGGTTCTTGGGCCATCCTTGGGTCGTCTTGGACGCTCTTGCGATCGATGTGGTGAGAGTGTTAAAGGTCACGCAGAAGCTTGTGGCTTTGCAGCTTTGGGCCTCTTGGGTTGGCCTCCCGGGGTCCAGGACCTGCAGGACGGCCCGCGAGACTTCCGAGAGTGCCGCGGTTGGTCCGTGGCCGTTTTGGCTCGAGATTTATTACTTGCTGCCAGCTCCTTCTGCGAAGGCGACCACCCCTGCCATCAATGACCTCGGCCATGGAGCTCGCGGAGGTCGGCGGCGAGGCGAGCGGGTCGGAGCAGTTCCTGGTCCAGGACGCTCGCGCCCAGCGCTCGCCTTGGCGAGCGGCGGGCGGCGCCGCCGCGGGGCTCCTGCTCCTGGCCGGCGCAGGCGGGGGGGCGGCGCACCTTGCGCTGCGCGGGGCGGCCTCGAGCGTGGGCCCCCGCGAGAGCAAGCAGCAGACGATCGCCTTCCCCGCGCGCGACCAGTGCTCCAACTGGGACGAGGATTGCTACAGCAAGGGGTGCTGCAACGTTGCGGGCCTGACGTGCTTCGAGACCAAGCCGGGGAAGGGCGAAAATGCCTGAAGAACTGCAGGCCCAGCGATTTTCAAGCTCACAGTCTCGGCCCTCGCGGATCAATTTGGAAAAAGGGGGGCCGGTCTGGCGGATGCTGTCCTGTACGACCCGACGCTGGATTGTTTTGCGATCGTGAATTGTTTCGCAATCGTTATGCAGGACATCGGCCAGCACGAAAAAGTACCTACGACCTGGAGCTTCTCCAGGGCGCGATGCGGGCTCTGGACTCGGATACAAGCACGGCGGGTTTGTATTTCTGGGCGGGGTTCAGCGACGCAGACGCCGAGCTTGCGCCTGGCGTTCCTGTCACGAAGTTGGATGACGTCGACGGAGACTTCCACTTCGCGAAGAGGGAGGAGACCGGCACCTGGCTGAACACAGGCTTGCACTACCAGGCCTGGAAAGTCATTCAGGCGGAGGGCAAGTACGCCACTGCCAACTGGGTCGTGAAGCTCGATGCGGACGCGGTGATGATCCCGAGCCGTCTGAAGTACTGGTTGTCAGACAAGTACGTCCCGCCCGCGGGCATCTACCTCGAAAATTGCCAGTACGTCAAGTATGGTTGGTTCGGCAGCCTGGAGATCTTCTCGAAGGCCGCGTTCGAGACACTCCTGGGGTCGATGGCCTCGTGCAAGAACGGTGGGATCGACTGGAAGGTGGGCGTAGATGGCGGCAAGTACGGGCCCATGGGCGAGGATCTGTTTGCGCAGACCTGCCTGGACGCGAACGGCGTCAAGCGCGGGATCGGATACGGCTCCAAGCTGGACGGGACGTGCGAGGCGGACAGGCCCCTCTCGGAAAAGAAGAACAAGAAGTGGAAGCCCAATTGCGACACCGTCGCCACCACAACATACCATCCGTTCATGAAGCCAGAGGATTATTGGGCGTGCTACGAGGCCACCATGAAGGCGTTCCCGGTGTACCCGCCGCCTCCTGCCGCCTGATCTCGACGGCGCCCCTCTTGCGTTTCGTGGCCCTCCGCCCCTCTCGACGGCCGCCTTGCCTGCCCGCCGTTGCCTGCCTCCCCATTGGGACGGTGCGGTGTGGCGAATTCGTCAGCGGATTGTCGGGCGATCTCGCTCACTCCTACCCGCGACGTGAAGACGTCGAGAGGTCGAGCCGGGCGCGTGTGCGCCCGTGCGAGAGTGAAAGGAGGCCTTGCCCAACGCTCTCCTGTCCCCGCAGCCGCGCCCAAATGAGCACGGCGGCGCGCCCATTTTGCCAGGACGTCACGAGGTCGAGAGGTCGAGCCGAGTTTCCGGGCTCCTGTGCGAGAGGCGCCGTGGCTTGAAGCAGTGGCTGGAGCTCTACGTTCTGTCAGTCGCGTTTGTAGGGCGAAATTGGAGTTACGAAACCCTGTGCGAGAGGCGTTTCCCCTTCCACGGGTTTGCATTTGTGTTTCCATCACGTGGCACGCCTCTGTTGTCCGTTGCCGCCAGGGCATGCCAGTGCTAGCTCGATGTTGCCCGTTCCTCTTGCCCTCGCCCCCCGTCCGTCGCCGAGCAGCACAGGCTGCACTTCTCGGGCTGCACTTGCCGGGAGGCGTCCCCTCCCCAGGCCGCCCCAGCCGCCGAGACTGGCCCTGCCGGTGCCCCGGCGGGCTTGCCGAGGCGGGAACCGAGGGTGCTACGGCGCGAACTGGTGGCCAAAAGATGGGCACGTGCTGACCACAGATCGCGGGGATTCGGTTTATGGGCCCCCGAGTCCCCACGGGCCGGATTTCCCGTCGAAGCTTCTGTCAAACACCAACCCTGGAGAGGTGTTCCCCACCCGACAGGTTGGGGTCGTTAGATTAGCAGAGCAGAACTCTCGATCTGTCCACTCTGCATACCGCGGCTGCCAGATCCCCGGGCCCCCCGAGTGCCCCCGAGAGTCCCGCCTCACGATAGTTTGCATACCGCGGCCGCCAGATCCCCAGGTGCCCCGAGTGTCCCCGAGAGTCCCGCCTCGCGCCACTCTGCATACCGCGGCCGCCAGCGCCGACTCGCCCACTCGGCATACCGCGGCCGCCAGATCCCCAGGTCCCCCGAGTGTCCCCGAGTGTCCCGCCTCGCGCCACTCGGCATACCGCGGCCGCCAGAAGCCGAGATTCCCCTAGTGTCCCCGAGTGTCCCGCCTCGCGCCCAGAATTCATGACATGACAGAGCGGCACTATAATATATCATTACATAGTACAGCACAACACTACAAGACATGGTAGAGTATAGCATAGCACCACACCACCTGAAAAAAACATGTCCGAGCATGCCATAACAGCATAACAGCACAGCTCAACCATTAATTACATTTCACGCAAACAGTTGTGCAGAAGCATACCAAACTCATACCAGGGTCCACTTGCTTCATACACCATGGCCAATTGTCATTATCACGAGCACAACGCTAGCATGGCACCGTCAGACATGGCCTCATCGGAGCCATCCCAATAGCATACCGTAACACAACTCCGAATACTAGACCATGACATTAAACACACCCATATACATACGCATGACACACCCACACCACCACACACACCATTAAACGAAGCATAAATCCACCACAGACCAATACGTGTATCCATCGCTAGACAAACGTATGACCACTCATAAATTGATAGTGTTCGGCATATTTTTCCTCTATTTTTCAGCACCAGTTAGCATAACCTTACTAGTAGCACTTGGCGTTTCATAAGGCTTATGTGACATACTGTAGTCGTTAGAGAATCATACCATAAACACCTAATCACCTCAAAACATAACGTAACAGAGCAAACCACAACATACCATGACATAACGCATCATAACCTGACACAACATGGCAGAACACATCACCCCGTAGCACATCATCAAAACACATAGCATTCCATATCATTTCAAACGCGACGTGTGCATCGTTGGGAACAAACACCGAAGGTTTCGGTGGGGATCGCTCGCAGCAACATGACTTACAAGGGGTGGCCCGAAAAGATGGCCTGAGCTACTCACAGATCGTCCGAGTCACTTCAGGGAGGAAGCGTTCAAGGAGCCGCCTCCCCCCTCTCCCCCCAGACCCCCCCCAGAGACCCCCGCCGCCCCCCCTGACCACCTCCGGGACCCCAACCCCCAGGACCCCCCCTCTGGCGGGGAAGGGTGGAAAGGGAAGGGGCTTCCCCTCGACTCGATTGCGACCTGGGTCGGTTCACTTCGGGCTGGCGAGCTTGGAGAGCCACAGTGGCCGCAGTGGAAGTGGGATGGCCGCCCCTGGCTGATGATATTGGAGGGGTTGGTTTTCAGCGGTGCGACACAGTGGCGTGCTTTTCGGGCCCCGCTTGGGGTCGTCTTGGGGGCCTCTTTGGCCCCTCTTAGGTGTCTATTGGGTCGTCTTTGGCTGGTTCTTGGGCCATCCTTGGATCGTCTTGGACGCTCTTGCGATCGATGTGGTGAGAGTGTTAAAGGTCACGCAGAAGCTTGTGGCTTTGCAGCTTTGGGCCTCTTGGGTTGGCCTCCCGGGGTCCAGGACCTGCAGGACGGCCCGCGAGACTTCCGAGAGTGCCGCGGTTGGTCCGTGGCCGTTTTGGCTCGAGATTTATTACTTGCTGCCAGCTCCTTCTGCGAAGGCGACCACCCCTGCCATCAATGACCTCGGCCATGGAGCTCGCGGAGGTCGGCGGCGAGGCGAGCGGGTCGGAGCAGTTCCTGGTCCAGGACGCTCGCGCCCAGCGCTCGCCTTGGCGAGCGGCGGGCGGCGCCGCCGCGGGGCTCCTGCTCCTGGCCGGCGCAGGCGGGGGGGCGGCGCACCTTGCGCTGCGCGGGGCGGCCTCGAGCGTGGGCCCCCGCGAGAGCAAGCAGCAGACGATCGCCTTCCCCGCGCGCGACCAGTGCTCCAACTGGGACGAGGATTGCTACAGCAAGGGGTGCTGCAACGTTGCGGGCCTGACGTGATTCGAGACCAAGCCGGGGAAGGGCGAGTGCTTGAAGAACTGCACGCCCAGCGAGTCCAAGCTCTGCAATCAGCCGCAAGCGATCATGGAGCCGGTCTTGGCGGACGCCGTCCTGTACGACCCGACGCTGTATTGCTTCGCGATAGTAATGCAGGACATCGGCAGCACGAAGAAGTACTACGACCTGGAGCTTCTCCAGGGAGCGTATGCGAAGGGGACCACCATCTTTGGTTGTGATTCTTGGGGGGTGTTCAGCGACGCAGACGCCGAGCTTGCGCCTGGCGTTCCTGTCACGAAGGTGGATGACGTCGACGGGGACTTCCACTTCGCGAAGCGGGAAGAGACAGGCACCTGGCTGAACACAGGCCTGCACTACCAGGCTTGGAAGGCCATTCAGGCGGAGGGCAAGTACACCGCTGCCAACTGGGTCGTGAAACTCGATGCGGACGCGGTGATGATCCCGAGCCGCTTGAAGTACTGGCTGTCGGACAAGTACGTCCCGCCCGCTGGCATCTACCTGGAGAACTGCCAGTACGTCAAGTATGGTTGGTTCGGCAGCCTGGAGATCTTCTCGAAGGTCGCGTTCGAGACGCTCCTGGGGTCGATGGCCTCGTGCAAGAACGGCGGGATCGACTGGAAGGTGGGCATCGATGGCGGCAAGTACGGCCCCATGGGCGAGGATCTGTTTGCGCAGACCTGCCTGGACGCGAACGGCGTCAAGCGCGGGATCGGATACGGCTCCAAGCTGGACGGGACGTGCGAGGCGGACAGGCCCCTCTCGGAAAAGAAGAACAAGAAGTGGAAGCCCAATTGCGACACCGTCGCCACCACAACATACCACCCGTTCATGAAGCCAGAGGATTATTGGGCGTGCTACGAGGCCACCATGAAGGCGTTCCCGGTGTACCCGCCGCCTCCTGCCCCCTGATCTCGACGGCGCCCCTCTGGCGTTTCGTGGCCCTCCGCGCCTCGCGACGGCCGCCTTGCCTGTCCGCCGTTGCCTACCTCCCCATTGGGACGGTGCGGTGTGGCGAATTCGTCAGCGGACTGTCGGGCGATCTCGCTCACTCCTACCCGCGACGTGAGGACGTCGAGAGGTCGAGCCGGGCGCGTGTGCGCCCGTGCGAGAGTGAAAGGAGGCCTTGCCCGACGCCCTCCTGTCCGCGCAGCCGCGCCCAAATCAGCACGGCGGCGCGCCCATTTTGCCAGGACGTCACGAGGTCGAGAGGTCGAGCCGAGTTTCCGGGCTCCTGTGCGAGAGGCGCAGTGGCTTGAAGCAGTGGCTGGAGCTCTACGTGTCAGTGCGTTTGTAGGGCGAATTGAGTTTACGAACCCTGTGCGAGAGGCGTTCCCCTCCACCGGATGCATTTGTTTTCCATCACGGGCACGCTCTGTTGTCCGTGCCGCCAGGGCATGCCCAGTGCTAGCTCGATGTTGCCCGTTCCTCTTGCCCTCGCTCCCCGTCCGTCGCCGTGCAGCACAGGCTGCACTTCTCGGGCTGCACTTGCCGGGAGGCGTCCCCTCCCCAGGCCGCCCCAGCCGCCGAGACCGGCCCTGCCGGTGCCCCGGTGGGCTTGCCGAGGCCGGCCCCGAGGGTGCTCCGGCGGACCTGGGTGGCCCAAAAAGATGGCCCGCGCTGACCCACAGATCGCGGGGACCGGTTTATGGGCCCCGCGTCCCCACGGCCGGATTCCCGTCGAGCTTTTTGTTAAAACGCAACCCTGGAGGGTGCTGGGGGTTTGTTCCCCACCCGGCAGGTTGGGGCCGTTAGATTTTCAGAACAGAACTCTCGATCTGTCCACTCTGCATTGCCAGATCCCTGGGCCCCCCGAGTGCCCCCGAGAGTCCCGCCTCACGCCAGTTTGCACACCGCGGCCGCCAGATCCCAAGGTGCCCCGAGTGTGTCCCCGAGAGTCCCGCCTCGTGCCACTCGGCATACCGCGGCCGCCAGAACCCGAGGTTCCCCTGGGGTCCCCGAGTGTCCCGCCTCGCGCCGAGAAATCATAACATGACAGAGCGGCATTATAATATCACATAGCATAGTGCAGCGCAACACTATAAGACATGGCAGAGTATAGCATAGCACCACACCACCTACAAAAACATGTCCGAGCATGCCATACCATAGCATGGCATACCACATCTTAACACAACACACTATGTCAGAGCAGTGCATGCCATACAGCATAACAGCACAGCTCATACCATAATACATAATCGCACAGCTGAGCATACCAAAGCATAACAGGTCACTGCTTCATACACCATGGCATATCATATCATAGCACAACGCAGCATGGCACCGCATGCCATGACTCATCGGAGCATCCATAACATACCGTAACACATACTCCGATGTTATACCATGGCATGACATACCATAACATAGCATGACACACACACACCACACACCATAACGCCAGCATCAAATCACACATACCATTACGTGTATCATCGCAGCACGTATGACCACTCATACATTGATAGTGCTCGGCATATTATGTAGCACCATAGCATGATACAACATAGCATGGTATCATAAGCTATGACATACTGTATCGTACAGAACAGACCATAACACCATAATCTCAAAACATAACGTAACAGAGCAAACCACAACATACCATGACATAACGCATCATAACCTGACACAACATGGCAGAACACATCACCCCGTAGCACATCATCAAAACACATAGCATTCCATATCATTTCAAACGCGACGTGCGCATCGTTGGGAACAAACACCGAAGGTTTCGGTGGGGATTGCTCGCAGCAGCATGATTTACGAGGGGTGGCCCGAAAAGATGGCCTGAGCTACTCACAGATCGTCCGAGTCACTTCAGGGAGGAAGCGTTCAAGGAGCCGCCTCCCCCTTCTCCCCCCAGACCCCCCCCAGAGACCCCCGCCGCCCCCCCTGACCACCTCCGGGACCCCACCCCCCAGGACCCCCCCCTCTGGCGGGGAAGGATGGAAAGGGAAGGGGCTTCCCCTCGACTCGATTGCGACCTGGGTCGGTTCACTTCGGGCTGGCGAGCTTGGAGAGCCACAGTGGCCGCAGTGGAAGTGGGATGGCCGCCCCTGGCTGATGATATTGGAGGGGTTGGTTTTCAGCGGTGCGACACAGTGGCGTGCTTTTCGGGCCCCGCTTGGGGTCGTCTTGGGGGCCTCTTTGGCCCCTCTTAGGTGTCTATTGGGTCGTCTTTGGCTGGTTCTTGGGCCATCCTTGGGTCGTCTTGGACGCTCTTGCGACCGATGTGGTGAGAGTGTTGAGGTCACGCAGAAACTGATGGCTTTGCAGCTTTGGGCCTCTTGGGTTGGCCTCCCGGGGTCCAGGACCTGCAGGACGGCCCGCGAGACTTCCAAGAGTGCCGCGGTTGGTCCGTGGCCGTTTTGGCTCAAGATTTATTACTTGCAGCCAGCTCCTTCTGCGAAGGCGACCACCCCTGCCATCAATGACCTCGGCCATGGAACTCGCGGAGGTCGGCGGCGAGGCGAGCGGGTCGGAGCAGTTCCTGGTCCAGGACGCTCGCGCCCAGCGCTCGCCTTGGCGAGCGGCGGGCGGCGCCGCCGCGGGGCTCCTGCTCCTGGCTGGCGCAGGCGGGGGGGCGGCGCACCTTGCGCTGCGCGGGGCGGCCTCGAGCGTGGGCCCCCGCGAGAGCAAGCAGCAGACGATCGCCTTCCCCGCGCGCGACCAGTGCTCCAACTGGGACGAGGATTGCTACAGCAAGGGGTGCTGTAACGTTGCGGGCCTGACGTGCTTCGAGACCAAGCCGGGGAAGGGCGAATGCCTGAAGAACTGCACGCCCAGCGATTCCAAGCTCTGCAATCAGCCGCAAGCGATCATGGAGCCGGTCTTGGCGGATGCTGTCCTGTACGACCCGACGCTGTATTGCTTCGCAATCGTAATGCAGGACATCGGCAGCACGAAAAAGTACTATGACCTGGAGCTTCTCCAGGGAGCGTATGCGAAGGGGACCACCATCTTTGGTTGTGATTCTTGGGGGGTGTTCAGCGACGCAGACGCCGAGCTTGCGCCTGGCGTTCCTGTCACGAAGGTGGATGACGTCGACGGAGACTTCCACTTCGCGAAGAGGGAGGAGACCGGCACCTGGCTGAACACAGGCTTGCACTACCAGGCCTGGAAAGTCATTCAGGCGGAGGGCAAGTACGCCACTGCCAACTGGGTCGTGAAGCTCGATGCGGACGCGGTGATGATCCCGAGCCGTCTGAAGTACTGGTTGTCAGACAAGTACGTCCCGCCCGCGGGCATCTACCTCGAAAATTGCCAGTACGTCAAGTATGGTTGGTTCGGCAGCCTGGAGATCTTCTCGAAGGCCGCGTTCGAGACACTCCTGGGGTCGATGGCCTCGTGCAAGAACGGTGGGATCGACTGGAAGGTGGGCGTAGATGGCGGCAAGTACGGGCCCATGGGCGAGGATCTGTTTGCGCAGACCTGCCTGGACGCGAACGGCGTCAAGCGCAGGATCGGATACGGCTCCAAGCTGGAGCCACGTTTGGCCGAGGCGACCGGCCCTCTCGGAAAAGAAGAATAAGAAGTGGACGCCCAATGCGACACCGGTCGCCACCACAAATACCACCGTTCATTTGAAGCCAGAGGATTATGGGCGGCTACGAGGCACCATGAAGGCGTTCCCGGTGTACCCGCCGCCTCCTGCCGCCTGATCTCGACGGCGCCCCTCTTGCGTTTCGTGGCCCTCCGCCCCTCTCGACGGCCGCCTTGCCTGCCCGCCGTTGCCTGCCTCCCCATTGGGACGGTGCGGTGTGGCGAATTCGTCAGCGGATTGTCGGGCGATCTCGCTCACTCCTACCCGCGACGTGAAGACGTCGAGAGGTCGAGCCGGGCGCGTGTGCGCCCGTGCGAGAGTGAAAGGAGGCCTTGCCCGACGCTCTCCTGTCCCCGCAGCCGCGCCCAAATGAGCACGGCGGCGCGCCCATTTTGCCAGGACGTCACGAGGTCGAGAGGTCGAGCCGAGTTTCCGGGCTCCTGTGCGAGAGGCGCAGTGGCTTGAAGCAGTGGCTGGAGCTCTACGTGTCAGTGCGTTTGTAGGGCGAATTGAGTTTACGAACCCTGAGCGAGAGGCGTCCCCTTCCACCGGATGCATTTGTTTTCCATCACGGGCACGCTCTGTTGTCCGTGCCGCCAGGGCATGCCCAGTGCTAGCTCGATGTTGCCCGTTCCTCTTGCCCTCGCTCCCCGTCCGTCGCCGTGCAGCACAGGTTGCACTTCTCGGGCGGCACTTGCTGGGAGGCGTCCCCTCCCCAGGCCGCCCCCGCCGCCGAGACCGGCCCTGCTGGTGCCCCGGCGGGCTTGCCGAGGCCGGCCCCGAGGGTGCTCCGCCGGACCTGGGTGGCCCAAAAAGATGGCCCGTGCTGACCCACAGATCGCGGGGATCGGTTTATGGGCCCCGCGTCCCCACGGCCGGATTCCCGTCGAGCTTCCTGTCAAAACGCAACCCTGGAGAGGGCTGGAGGTTTGTTCCCCGCCCGACAGGTTGCGGTCGTTAGATTAGCAGAACAGAACTCTCGATCTGTCCACTCTGTATACCGCAGCTGCCAGATCCCCGGGCCCCCGAGTGCCCCCGAGAGTCCCGCCTCACGCCACTTTGCATACCGAAGCTTCAGAGTCCCGCCTCACGCCACTT
This sequence comes from Prorocentrum cordatum, assembly GCA_963575745.1. Classification (NCBI taxonomy): domain Eukaryota; class Dinophyceae; order Prorocentrales; family Prorocentraceae; genus Prorocentrum; species Prorocentrum cordatum. The sequence goes on along the minus strand of CAUYUJ010006739.1, from coordinate 14,333 downwards.
TGCAAACCGCGGCCGCCAGATGCCCTCCAGTGTCCCCGAGAGTCCCGCCTCGTTATACAGATCCCCAGGCCCCCCGAGTGTCCCCGAGAGTCCCACCTCGCGCCACTCTGCAAACCTTGGCCGCCAGATCCTTAGTTCCCCCGAGTGTCCCCGAGAGTCCCGCCTCGCGCCACTCTGCATACCGTGGCCGCCAGCGCCGACTCGCCCACTCGCATACCGCGGCCGCCAGATTGCCCGCCGCCTCATTCGTCTCCAAAAGTTTGCAGAGTTGCAGAGCATAGCATAACACCACACCACCTAAGATAACATATCCGAAATGCCATACCAAATCGTGACCTACCGCATCTTGACACAACACACTTTGGTAGTGCAGTGCATGCCATACAGCATAACAGCACAGGGATTCCGTCTGGACGCGCACATCCGAGTAAAATTACACCAGTTACATCATCGGGGCATGTGTTTTCAAAAGGCATCTCGCCGTGGCCCGCGCACGCCCATCAAAAATCACAACAGCCATACGGATCGAAACGGGTCGGCATCAAATGGAGCTCTCGCCTTGGGCACACACACACCACACACAATAACGCAGCATCACACACACATATACGCCGCGTGTCAAAAGCAGCTCTCGCGTTTCGAGTGCACAGACAGTTCGGCGTGATATGTAGCATCGTATCATAACGCAACATATCATGGCACCACAATATATGGCATGATGTATCATACACAACGGCACAACACCTCATATCATAACATCACATAACAGATCATACCACAACATACCATGACATAACACATCACAACATGGCACACCATGGCAGAACACATCACACCGTAGCAGATCATCAAACCACATAGCTTCCATATCATTTCAAACGGACGTGCGCACGGTTTGGAGCAAACACCGAAGGTTTCGGTGTGGATCGCTCGCAGCAACTAATTACAAAGGGTGGCCCGAAAAGATGGCCTGAGCTGACTCACAGATCGCTCGAGTTACTTCAGGGAGGAAGCGTTCAAGGAGCCGCCTCCCCCCTCTCCCCCCGGAGCCCCCCCAGGGACCCCCGCCGCCGCCACCTGGGTCGGTTCATTTCGGGCTGGCGATCTTGGAGAGCCCCAGTGGCCGCAGTGAAAGTGGGATGGCCGCCCCGGCTTATGATATTGGAGGGGTGGTTTTCAGCGGTGCGACACAGTGGCGTGCTTTTCGGGCCCCGCTTGGGGTCGTCTTGGGGGCCTCTTTGGCCCCTCTTGGGTGTCTATTGGGTCGTCTTTGGCTGGTTCTTGGGCCATCCTTGGGTCGTCTTGGACGCTCTTGCTGACCGTGGTGAGAGGGAAGGGCTGCAGAAGCTTATGGCTTCATGCTTTGGGCCTCTTAGGTTGGCCCCCCGGGGTCCAGGACCTGCAGGATGGCCCGCGAGACTTCCAAGAGTGCCGCGGTTGGTCCGTGGCCGTTTTGGCTCAAGATTTATTACTTGCTGCCAGCTCCTTCTGCGAAGGCGACCATCCCTGCCATCAATGACCTCGGCCATGGAGCTCGCGGAGGTCGGCGGCGAGGCGAGCGGGTCGGAGCAGTTCCTGGTCCAGGACGCTCGCGCCCAGCGCTCGCCTTGGCGAGCGGCGGGCGGCGCCGCCGCGGGGCTCCTGCTCCTGGCGGCGCAGGCGGGGGGGCGGCCGCACTTTGCGCTGCGCGGGGCGGCCTCGAGCGGTGGGGGCCCGCTGAGGAGAGCAAGCAGCAGACGATCGCCTTTCCCGCGCGCGACCAGTGCTCCAACTGGGACGAGGATTGCTACAGTAAGGGGTGCTGCAACGTTGCGGGCCTGACGTGCTTCGAGACCAAGCCAGGGAAGGGCGAATGCCTGAAGAATTGCACGCCCAGCGATTCCAAGCTCTGCAATCAGCCGCAAGCGATCATGGAGCCGGTCTTGGCGGATGCTGTCCTGTACGACCCGACGCTGTATTGTTTCGCAATCGTTATGCAGGACATCGGCAGCACGAAGAAGTACTACGACCTGGAGCTTCTCCAGGGAGCGTATGCGAAGGGGACCACCATCTTTGGTTGTGATTCTTGGGGGGTGTTCAGCGACGCAGACGCCGAGCTTGCGCCTGGCGTTCCTATCACGAAGGTGGATGACGTCGACGGAGACTTCCACTTCGCGAAGAGGGAGGAGACCGGCACCTGGCTGAACACAGGCCTGCACTACCAGGCCTGGAAGGGCCATTCAGGAGGTGGGCAAGTACATATTACCAAATATAATTAAAAAATATAAAAACACGGTTAAAAAAACAACATTAATAAAACAACTATCATAAATACTACATAAACACACGCAAAAATATGAACCAAAAACAAAATAAAGAAAAATTCAAATTTAAAAGTAAACAAAAAGGTCAATAACGCACTGCCAACTTGGGTCGTGAAAACAAAGCTCGATGCGGACGCGGTGAATTGAATCCCGAGCCGTCTGTAGTACTGGTTGTCAGACAGTAGTCCCGCCGCGGGCATCTACCTCGAAAATTGCCAGTACGTCAAGTATGGTTGGTTCGGCAGCCTGGAGATCTTCTCGAAGGCCGCGTTCGAGACACTCCTGGGGACGATGGCCTCGTGCAAGAACGGTGGGATCGACTGGAAGGTGGGCGTAGATGGCGGCAAGTACGGGCCCATGGGCGAGGATTTGTTTGCGCAGACCTGCCTGGACGCGAACGGCGTCAAGCGCGGGATCGGATACGGCTCCAAGCTGGACGGGACGTGCGAGGCGGACAGGCCCCTCTCGGAAAAGAAGAACAAGAAGTGGAAGCCCAATTGCGACACCGTCGCCACCACAACATACCACCCGTTCATGAAGCCAGAGGATTATTGGGCGTGCTACGAGGCCACCATGAAGGCGTTCCCGGTGTACCCGCCGCCTCCTGCCCCCTGATCTCGACGGCACCCCTCTGGCGTTTCGTGGCCCTCCGCCCCTCGCGACGGCCGCCTTGCCTGCCCGCCGTTGCCTGCCTCCCCATTGGGACGGTGCGGTGTGGCGAATTCGTCAGCGGACTGTCGGGCGATCTCGCTCACTCCTACCCGCGACGTGAAGACGTCGAGAGGTCGAGCCGGGCGCGTGTGCGTCCGTGCGAGAGTGAAAGGAGGCATTGCCCGACGCCCTCCTGTCCCCGCAGCCGCGCCCAAATGAGCACGGCGGCGCGCCCATTTTGCCAGGACGTCACGAGGTCGAGAGTCGAGCCGAGTTTCCGGGCTCCTGTGCGAGAGGCGCAGTGGCTTGAAGCAGTGGCTGGAGCTCTACGTGTCAGTGCGTTTGTAGGGCGAATTGAGTTTACGAAGCCTGTGCGAGAGGCATCCCCCTCCACCAGATGCATTTGTTTTCCATCACGGGCACGCTCTGTTGTCCGTGCCGCCAGGGCATGTCCAGTGCTAGCTCGATGTTGCCCGTTCCTCTTGCCCTCGTTCCCCGTCCGTCGCCGTGCAGCACAGGCTGCACTTCTCGGGCTGCACTTGCCGGGAGGCGTCCCCTCCCCAGGCCGCCCCAGCCGCCGAGACTGGCCCTGCCGGTGCCCCGGCGGGCTTGCCGAGGCCGGCCCCGAGGGTGCTCCGGCGGACCTGGGTGGCCCAAAAAGATGGCCCGTGCTGACCCACAGATCGCGGGGATCGGTTTATGGGCCCCGCGTCCCCACGGCCGGATTCCCGTCGAGCTTCCTGTCAAAACGCAACCCTGGAGAGGGCTGGAGGTTTGTTCCCCGCCCGACAGGTTGCGGTCGTTAGATTAGCAGAACAGAACTCTCGATCTGTCCACTCTGTATACCGCAGCTTGCCAGATCCCCGGGCCCCCGAGTGCCCCCGAGAGTCCCGCCTCACGCCAGTTTGCATACCGCGGCCGTCAGATCACCAGGTGCCCCGAGTGTGTCCCCGAGAGTCCCGCCTCGCGCCACTCTGCATACAGCGGCCGCCAGCGCCGACTCGCCCACTCGGCATACCGCGGCCGCCAGATCCCCGCCAGCGCCGACTCGCCCACTCGGCATACCGCGGCCGCCAGATCCCCAGGTCCCCCGAGTGTCCCCGAGTGTCCCTCCTCATGCCACTCGGCATACCGCGGCCGCCAGCACCCGAGGTTCCCCTAGTGTCCCCGAGTGTCCCGCCTCGCGCCGAGAAATCATAACATGACAGAGCGGCATTAAAATATAATATAGCATAGTGCAGCGCAACACTACAAAACATGGCAGAGTATAGCATAGCACCACACCACCTAAACAAACATGTCCGAGCATGCCATACCATAGCATGACATACCACATCTTAACACAACACACTATGGCAGAGCAGTGCATACCATACAGCATAACAGCACAGCTCATACCATAATACATCATCGCACAGCTGAGCATATCACATAACAGGTCACTGCTTCATACACCATGGCATATCATTTCATAGCACAACGCAGCATGGCACCGCATGCCATGACTCATCGGAGCATCCATAACATACCGTAACACATACTCCGATGTTATACCATGGCATGACATACCATAACATAGCATGACACACACACACCACACACCATAACGCAGCATCACATCACACATACCATTCCATGTATCATCGCAGCACGTATGACCACTCATAGCATGACAGTGCTCGGCATACTATGTAGCATCATAACATACCACAACCTAGCATGGCATCATAAGCTATGACATAATGTATCATACAGAACATAGCATAACACCATATCTCAAAACATCACATAACATAACATACCACAACATACCATGCCATGACACATCATAACCTGACACACCATGGCAGAACACATCACACCGTAGCACATCATCAAACCACATAGCATTCCATATCCTTTCAATCGCGACGTGCGCATGGGTCCGCAGTGGAGAGCTTGGAGAGCTCCAGTGGCCGCAGTGGAAGTGGGATGGCCGCCCCTGGCTGATGATATTGGAGGGGTTGGTTTTCAGCGGTGCGACACAGTGGCGTGCTTTTCGGGCCCCACTTGGGGTCGTCTTGGGGGCCTCTTTGGCCCCTCTTGGGTGTCTATTGGTTCGTCTTTGGCTGGTTCTTGGGCCATCCTTGGGTCGTCTTGGACGCTCTTGCGACCGATGTGGTGAGAGTGTTGAGGTCACGCAGAAACTGATGGCTTTGCAGATTTGGGCCTCTTGGGTTGGCCCCCCGGGGTCCAGGACCTGCAGGACGGCCCGCGAGACTTCCAAGAGTGCCGCGGTTGGTCCGTGGCCGTTTTGGCTCAAGATTTATTATTTGGTGCCAGCTTCTTCTGCGAAGGCGACCACCCCTGCCATCAATGACCTCGGCCATGGAGCTCGCGGAGGTCGGCGGCGAGGCGACCGGGGGAGCAGCTTCCAGGACGCTCGGCCCAGCGCTTCGCCTTGGCGAGCGGCGGCACGCGCCGCCCGCGGGGCTCTGCTGCTCCTGGCCGGCGCAGGCGGGGGGGCGGCGCACTTTGCGCTGCGCGGGCGGCCTCGAGCGTGGCGTGGGCCCCGCGAGAGCAAGCAGCAGACGATCGCCATTCCCGCGCGCGACCAGTGCTCCAAACTGGGACGAGGATTGCTACATACAGGGTGCTGCAACGTTGCGGGCCTGACGTGCTTCGAGACCAAGCCAGGGAAGGGCGAATGCCTGAAGAACTGCACGCCCAGCGATTCCAAGCTCTGCAATCAGCCGCAAGCGATCATGGAGCCGGTCTTGGCGGATGCTGTCCTGTACGACCCGACGCTGTATTGTTTCGCGATCGTTATGCAGGACATCGGCAGCACGAAGAAGTACTACGACCTGGAGCTTCTCCAGGGAGCGTATGCGAAGGGGACCACCATCTTTGGTTGTGATTCTTGGGGGGTGTTCAGCGACGCAGACGCCGAGCTTGCGCCTGGCGTTCCTGTCACGAAGGTGGATGACGTCGACGGAGACTTCCACTTCGCGAAGAGGGAGGAGACCGGCACCTGGCTGAACACAGGCCTGCACTACCAGGCCTGGAAGGCCATTCAGGCGGAGGGCAAGTACGCCACTGCCAACTGGGTCGTGAAGCTCGATGCGGACGCGGTGATGATCCCGAGCCGTCTGAAGTACTGGTTGTCAGACAAGTACGTCCCGCCCGCGGGCATCTACCTCGAAAATTGCCAGTACGTCAAGTATGGTTGGTTCGGCAGCCTGGAGATCTTCTCGAAGGCCGCGTTCGAGACACTCCTGGGGTCGATGGCCTCGTGCAAGAACGGTGGGATCGACTGGAAGGTGGGCGTAGATGGCGGCAAGTACGGGCCCATGGGCGAGGATTTGTTTGCGCAGACCTGCCTGGACGCGAACGGCGTCAAGCGCGGGATCGGATACGGCTCCAAGCTGGACGGGACGTGCGAGGCGGACAGGCCCCTCTCGGAAAAGAAGAACAAGAAGTGGAAGCCCAATTGCGACACCGTCGCCACCACAACATACCACCCGTTCATGAAGCCAGAGGATTATTGGGCGTGCTACGAGGCCACCATGAAGGCGTTCCCGGTGTACCCGCCGCCTCCTGCCCCCTGATCTCGACGGCGCCCCTCTGGCGTTTCGTGGCCCTCCGCCCCTCGCGACGGCCGCCTTGCCTGCCCGCCGTTGCCTGCCTCCCCATTGGGACGGTGCGGTGTGGCGAATTCGTCAGCGGACTGTCGGGCGATCTCGCTCACTCCTACCCGCGACGTGAAGACGTCGAGAGGTCGAGCCGGGCGCGTGTGCGCCCGTGCGAGAGTGAAAGGAGGCCTTGCCCGACGCCCTCCTGTCCCCGCAGCCGCGCCCAAATGAGCACGGCGGCGCGCCCATTTTGCCAGGACGTCACGAGGTCGAGAGGTCGAGCCGAGTTTCCGGGCTCCTGTGCGAGAGGCGCAGTGGCTTGAAGCAGTGGCTGGAGCTCTACGTGTCAGTGCGTTTGTAGGGCGAATTGAGTTTACGAAGCCTGTGCGAGGAGGGTCCCCTTACTCCGGATTGCATTTGTTTTCCATAACGGGACGCTCTGTTGTCCGTGCCGCCAGGGCATGTCCAGTGCTAGCTCGATGTTGCCCGTTCCTCTTGCCCTCTCCCCGTCCGTCGCCGTGCAGCACAGGCTGCACTTCTCGGGCTGCACTTGCCGGGAGGCGTCCCCTCCCCAGGCCGCCCCAGCCGCCGAGACTGGCCCTGCCGGTGCCCCGGCGGGCTTGCCGAGGCCGGCCCCGGAGCACCCTCGGCGGACCTGGGTGGCCCAAAAAGATGGCCCGCGCTGACCCACAGATCGCGGGGACCGGTTTATGGGCCCCGCGTCCCCACGGCCGGATTCCCGTCGAGCTTTTTGTTAAAACGCAACCCTGGAGAGTGCTGGGGGTTTGTTCCCCACCCGGCAGGTTGGGGCCGTTAGATTTTCAGAACAGAACTCTCGATCTGTCCACTCTGCATTGCCAGATCCCCGGGCCCCCCGAGTGCCCCCGAGAGTCCCGCCTCACGCCAGTTTGCATACCGCGGCCGTCAGATCACCAGGTGCCCCGAGTGTGTCCCCGAGAGTCCCGCCTCGCGCCACTCTGCATACCGCGGCCGCCAGCGCCGACTCGCCCACTCGGCATACCGCGGCCGCCAGATCCCCAGGTCCCCCGAGTGTCCCCGAGTGTCCCTCCTCATGCCACTCGGCATACCGCGGCCGCCAGCACCCGAGGTTCCCCTAGTGTCCCCGAGTGTCCCGCCTCGCGCCGAGAAATCATAACATGACAGAGCGGCATTAAAATATAATATAGCATAGTGCAGCGCAACGCTACAAGACATGGCAGAGTATAGCATAGCACCACACCACCTAAAAAAACATGTCCGAGCATGCCATACCATAGCATGACATACCACATCTTAACACAACACACTATGGCAGAGCAGTGCATGCCATACAGCATAACAGCACAGCTCATACCATAATACATCATCGCACAGCTGAGCATACCAAAGCATAACAGGTCACTGCTTCATATACCATGGCATATCATTTCATAGCACAACGCAGCATGGCACCGCATGCCATGACTCATCGGAGCATCCATAACATACCGTAACACATACTCCGATGTTATACCATGGCATGACATACCATAACATAGCATGACACACACACACACCCACCACACACCATAACGCAGCATCACATCACACATACCATTCCATGTATCATCGCAGCACGTATGACCACTCATAGCATGACAGTGCTCGGCATACTATGTAGCATCATAACATACCACAACCTAGCATGGCATCATAAGCTATGACATAATGTATCATACAGAACATAGCATAACACCATATCTCAAAACATCACATAACATAACATACCACAACATACCATGCCATAACACATCATAACCTGACACACCATGGCAGAACACATCACACCGTAGCACATCATCAAACCACATAACATTCCATATCCTTTCAATCGCGACGTGCGCATCGTTGGGAAGAAACACCGAAGGTTTCGGTGGGGATCGCTCGCAGCAACATGATTTACGAGGGGTGGCCCGAAAAGATGGCTTGAGCTACTCACAGATCGTCCGAGTCACTTCAGGGAGGGAGCGTTCAAGGAGCCGCCTCCCCCCTCTCCCCCCAGACCCCCCCCAGAGACCCCCGCCGCCCCCCCTGACCCCCTCCGGGACCCCACCCCCCAGGACCCCCCCCTCTGGCGGGGAAGGGTGGACAGGGAAGGGGCTTCCCCTCGACTCGATTGCGACCTAGGTCGGTTCACTTCGGGCTGGCGAGCTTGGAGAGCTCCAGTGGCCGCAGTGGAAGTGGGATGGCCGCCCCTGGCTGATGATATTGGAGGGGTTGGTTTTCAGCGGTGCGACACAGTGGCGTGCTTTTCGGGCCCCGCTTGGGGTCGTCTTGGGGGCCTCTTTGGCCCCTCTTGGGTGTCTATTGGTTCGTCTTTGGCTGGTTCTTGGGCCATCCTTGGGTCGTCTTGGACGCTCTTGCGACCGATGTGGTGAGAGTGTTGAGGTCACGCAGAAACTGATGGCTTTGCAGATTTGGGCCTCTTGGGTTGGCCCCCCGGGGTCCAGGACCTGCAGGACGGCCCGCGAGACTTCCAAGAGTGCCGCGGTTGGTCCGTGGCCGTTTTGGCTCAAGATTTATTATTTGGTGCCAGCTTCTTCTGCGAAGGCGACCAACCCTGCCATCAATGACCTCGGCCATGGAGCTCGCGGAGGTCGGCGGCGAGGCGAGCGGGTCGGAGCAGTTCCTGGTCCAGGACGCTCGCGCCCAGCGCTCGCCTTGGCGAGCGGCGGGCGGCGCCGCCGCGGGGCTCCTGCTCCTGGCCGGCGCAGGCGGGGGGGCGGCGCACTTTGCGCTGCGCGGGGCGGCCTCGAGCGTGGGCCCCCGCGAGAGCAAGCAGCAGACGATCGCCTTTCCCGCGCGCGACCAGTGCTCCAACTGGGACGAGGATTGCTACAGCAAGGGGTGCTGCAACGTTGCGGGCCTGACGTGCTTCGAGACCAAGCCGGGGAAGGGCGAATGCCTGAAGAACTGCACGCCCAGCGATTCCAAGCTCTGCAATCAGCCGCAAGCGATCATGGAGCCGGTCTTGGCGGATGCTGTCCTGTACGACCCGATGCTGTATTGCTTCGCAATCGTTATGCAGGACATCGGCAGCACGAAGAAGTACTACGACCTGGAGCTTCTCCAGGGAGCGTATGCGAAGGGGACCACCATCTTTGGTTGTGATTCTTGGGGGGTGTTCAGCGACGCAGACGCCGAGCTTGCGCCTGGCGTTCCTGTCACGAAGGTGGATGACGTCGACGGAGACTTCCACTTCGCGAAGAGGGAGGAGACCGGCACCTGGCTGAACACAGGCCTGCACTACCAGGCCTGGAAGGCCATTCAGGCGGAGGGCAAGTACGCCACTGCCAACTGGGTCGTGAAGCTCGATGCGGACGCGGTGATGATCCCGAGCCGTCTGAAGTACTGGTTGTCAGACAAGTACGTCCCGCCCGCGGGCATCTACCTCGAAAATTGCCAGTACGTCAAGTATGGTTGGTTCGGCAGCCTGGAGATCTTCTCGAAGGCCGCGTTCGAGACACTCCTGGGGTCGATGGCCTCGTGCAAGAACGGTGGGATCGACTGGAAGGTGGGCGTAGATGGCGGCAAGTACGGGCCCATGGGCGAGGATTTGTTTGCGCAGACCTGCCTGGACGCGAACGGCGTCAAGCGCGGGATCGGATACGGCTCCAAGCTGGACGGGACGTGCGAGGCGGACAGGCCCCTCTCGGAAAAGAAGAACAAGAAGTGGAAGCCCAATTGCGACACCGTCGCCACCACAACATACCACCCGTTCATGAAGCCAGAGGATTATTGGGCGTGCTACGAGGCCACCATGAAGGCGTTCCCGGTGTACCCGCCGCCTCCTGCCCCCTGATCTCGACGGCGCCCCTCTGGCGTTTCGTGGCCCTCCGCCCCTCGCGACGGCCGCCTTGCCTGCCCGCCGTTGCCTGCCTCCCCATTGGGACGGTGCGGTGTGGCGAATTCGTCAGCGGACTGTCGGGCGATCTCGCTCACTCCTACCCGCGACGTGAAGACGTCGAGAGGTCGAGCCGGGCGCGTGTGCGCCCGTGCGAGAGTGAAAGGAGGCCTTGCCCGACGCTCTTCTGTCCCCGCAGCCGCGCCCAAATCAGCACGGCGGCGCGCCCATTTTGACAGGACGCCACGAGGTCGAGAGGTCGAGCCGAGTTTCCGGGCTCCTGTGCGAGAGGCGCAGTGGCTTGAAGCAGTGGCTGGAGCTCTACGTAGGATGTCAGTGCGTTTGTAGGGCGAATTGAGTTTACGAACCCTGTGCAAGAGGCGTCCCCTTCCACCGGATGCATTTGTTTTCCATCACGGGCACGCTCTGTTGTCCGTGCCGCCAGGGCATGTCCAGTGCTAGCTCGATGTTGCCCGTTCCTCTTGCCCTCGCCCCCCGTCCGTCGCCGTGCAGCACAGGCTGCACTTCTCGGGCTGCACTTGCCGGGAGGCGTCCCCTCCCCAGGCCGCCCCAGCCGCCGAGACTGGCCCTGCCGGTGCCCCGGCGGGCTTGCCGAGGCCGGCCCCGAGGGTGCTCCGGCGGACCTGGGTGGCCCAAAAAGATGGCCCGCGCTGACCCACAGATCGCGGGGACCGGTTTATGGGCCCCGCGTCCCCACGGCCGGATTCCCGTCGAGCTTCCTGTCAAAACGCAACCCTGGAGAGGGCTGGAGGTTTGTTCCCCACCCGACAGGTTGGGGTCGTTAGATTTTCAGAACAGAACTCTCGATCTGTCCACTCTGTATACCGCGGCCGCCAGATCCCTGGGCCCCCCGAGTGCCCCCGAGAGTCCCGCCTCACGCCAGTTTGCATACCGCGGCCGCCAGATCCCCAGGTGCCCCGAGTGTGTCCCCGAGAGTCCCGCCTCGTGCCACTCGGCATACCGCGGCCGCCAGAACCCGAGGTTCCCCTGGGGTCCCCGAGTGTCCCGCCTCGCGCCGAGAAATCATAACATGACAGAGCGGCATTATAATATCACATAGCATAGTGCAGCGCAACACTATAAGACATGACATAACATAGCATAGCACCACACCACATAAAACACATGTCCGAGCATGCCATACCATAGCATGACATACCACATCTTAGCGCAACACACTATGGCAGAGCAGTGCATGTCATACAGCATAACAGCACAGCTCATACCATAACACATCATCGCACAGCTGAGCATACCAAAGCATAACAGGTCACTGCTTCATACACCATGGCACATCATATCATAGCACAACGCAGCATGGCACCGCATGCCATGACTCATCGGAGCATCCATAACATACCGTAACACATACTCCGATACTATACCATGGCATGACATACCATAATATAGCATGACACACACACACCCACCCACCACACACACCATAACGCAGCATCACATCACACATACCATTACATGTATCATCGCAGCACGTATGACCACTCATACCATGACAGTGCTCGGCATACTATGTAGCACCATAGCATAACACAACATAGCATGGCATCATAAGCTATCACATAATGTATCGTACATAACAGAGCATAACACCATATCTCAACACATCACATAACAGAGCATACCACAACATACCATGACGTAACACATCATAACCTGACACACCATGGCATACCTCATCACACCGTAGCACATCATCAAACCACATAACATTCCATATCATTTCAAACGCGACGTGCGCCTCGTTGGGAACAAACGCCGAAGGTTTCGGTGGGGATCGCTCGCAGCAACATGATTTACGAGGGGTGGCCCGAAAAGATGGCCTGAGCTACTCGCAGATCGCCCGAGTCACTTCAGGGAGGGAGCGTTCAAGGAGCCGCCTCCCCCCTCTCCCCCCGGCCCCCCCCAGAGACCCCCGCCGCCCCCCCTGACCCCCTCCGGGACCCCAGCCCCCAGGACCCCCCCCTCTGGCGGGGAAGGGTGGACAGGGAAGGGGCTTCCCCTCGACTCGATTGCGACCTGGGTCGGTTCACTTCGGGCTGGCGAGCTTGGAGAGCCCCAGTGGCCGCAGTGGAAGTGGGATGGCCGCCCCTGGCTGATGATATTGGAGGAGTTGATTTTCAGCGGTGCGACACAGTGGCGTGCTTCTCGGGCCCCGCTTGGGGTCGTCTTGGGGACCTCTTTGGCTCCTCTTAGGTGTTTATTGGGTCGTGTTTGGCTGGTTCTTGGGCCATCCTTGGGTCGTCTTGGACGCTCTTGCGACCGATGTGGTGAGAGTGTTAAAGGTCACGCAGAAGCTTATGGCTTTGCAGCTTTGGGCCTCTTGGGTTGGCCTCCCGGGGTCCAGGACCTGCAGGACGGCCCGCGAGACTTCCAAGAGTGCCGCGGTTGGTCCGTGGCCGTTTTGGCTCAAGATTTATTACTTGCTGCCAGCTCCTTCTGCGAAGGCGACCACCCCTGCCATCAATGACCTCGGCCATGGAGCTCGCGGAGGTCGGCGGCGAGGCGAGCGGGTCGGAGCAGTTCCTGGTCCAGGACGCTCGCGCCCAGCGCTCGCCTTGGCGAGCGGCGGGCGGCGCCGCCGCGGGGCTCCTGCTCCTGGCCGGCGCAGGCGGGGGGGCGGCGCACCTTGCGCTGCGCGGGGCGGCCTCGAGCGTGGGCCCCCGCGAGAGCAAGCAGCAGACGATCGCCTTCCCCGCGCGCGACCAGTGCTCCAACTGGGACGAGGATTGCTACAGCAAGGGGTGCTGCAACGTTGCGGGCCTGACGTGCTTCGAGACCAAGCCGGGGAAGGGCGAATGCCTGAAGAACTGCACGCCCAGCGATTCCAAGCTCTGCAATCAGCCGCAAGCGATCATGGAGCCGGTCTTGGCGGATGCTGTCCTGTACGACCCGACGCTGTATTGCTTCGCGATAGTAATGCAGGACATCGGCAGCACGAAGAAGTACTACGACCTGGAGCTTCTCCAGGGAGCGTATGCGAAGGGGACCACCATCTTTGGTTGTGATTCTTGGGGAGTGTTCAGCGACGCAGACGCCGAGCTTGCGCCTGGCGTTCCTGTCACGAAGGTGGATGACGTTGACGGAGACTTCCACTTCGCAAAGAGGGAAGAGACCGGCACCTGGCTGAACACAGGTCTGCACTACCAGGCTTGGAAGGCCATTCAGGCAGAGGGCAAGTACGCCACTGCCAACTGGGTCGTGAAGCTCGATGCGGACGCGGTGATGATCCCGAGCCGTCTGAAGTACTGGTTGTCAGACAAGTACGTCCCGCCCGCGGGCATCTACCTCGAGAATTGCCAGTACGTCAAGTATGGTTGGTTCGGCAGCCTGGAGATCTTCTCGAAGGCCGCGTTCGAGACACTCCTGGGGTCGATGCCTCGTCAAGAAACGGTGCGGATCGATGGAAGGTGGGCGAGAGGCGCAAAGTACGGGCCCATGGCGAGGATCTGTTTTTGCGCAAAGACCTGCCTGGACGCGACACGGCGTTATCGCGGGATCGGGATACGGCTCAAGCTGGACGGGATTCGTGCGAGGCGACAGGCCCCTCTCGGAAAGAAGAACAAGAAGTGGAAAGCCAATTGCGACACCGTCGCCACCACAAACATACCATCCGTTCATTGAAGCCAGAGGATTATGGGCGTGCGACGAGGCCACCATCAAGGCGTTCCGGTGTACCCGCCGCCTCCTGCCGCCTGATCTCGACGGCGCCCCTCTTGCGTTTCGTGGCCCTCCGCCCCTCTCGACGGCCGCCTTGCCTGCCCGCCGATGCCTGCCTCCCCATTGGGACGGTGCGGTGTGGCGAATTCGTCAGCGGATTGTCGGGCGATCTCGCTCACTCCTACC
>CAUYUJ010006738.1:27500-51541 GCA_963575745.1 Prorocentrum cordatum | reverse complement strand
GGAGGAGGAGGAGGATGAGGAGGAGGAGGAGGAGGAGGAGGAGGGGGAGGAGGAGGTAGAAGGCGAGCAGAAAGGCCAGATGCCTCTTGGATGCTTCTCGGAGTCTCTTCGGATGCCTTTCGAGAGCTTCTTGGAGTCCTCTTGGGCCGTCTTTGGGAACTCTGGGCAGTCCCGGGGGCCTCTTGGAGATCTTGGGTGCCTCTGGGAGGCCTATTGGGGCCTCTTCGAGGTCTCTTGTGAGCCTCTTGGGGGCCTCTTGGGTGGTTTTTCGGGCCCTCTTGCGCCGTCTGGCCTCCCCGGAAGCCGTTTTGTGGACCTTCCCAGGCCGCCTTGAGGTGCTGTTGAGGTCCTCTTGGGCCCTCTTGGGGGCCTTTGGACCGTCTCGGGGCTTCTTTGGCGCATATAAAAGGCTCTCTTGGGCCATACATGTGGCGTGCCCCTCTGGGGGCCCTCTGGGGCCATTTGATGGCCATCTTGGAGGCTGCTTGAGCCGTCAGAGGCCCTGAGAGTTGAAAAGGCGAGGACGCTAAAGTCATAGGGAAGACAAAGGAAATCAATGAATTTGCCCTCTGGAGGCGGCTCTTGGGGGTGCGGTGCCTTTTCGGCCCTCGTGGGACATCTTGGACTGTCCTGAGGCCGTTTCGGTTCGTGCTGAAACCATCTTGAGCCGTCTTGACGCCCTCTTGGATCCCCACAAGGCCCAAGGGGCCCAACTCATACTTTTCCGTTCGGTTTGGTAGGCTTTGGAGCCTAGAAGAGGTCTTCCTTTTTTTGGGGCGGCGGGAGTAGGTGGCGTGGCCCGGGGGGGGCAAAGGGGGGGTTATGCAATCATTTCATATCTTGGACGCGTTGCATTCCATCGCTGGCGGCAAACGCTCCGCTCAGCACGTCACCTTCGGACGCGGACTTCTCTCGCTTCGCGGAGTGCGCGTCCAGAGCACGTGCAGTCCAGTCGCTCCGGGGCTTGGTGGGAGCCTCTCTGGGGCCTCTCGGGGCCTTTGGGGGACTTTTGGGCCTCTTGGCAGCTTCTTTGGGGCCGCGTGCGGGCGTCTTGGGCCGTCTTATGGCGCTCTTGCACTGTTCGGCCCCTTCGGAGGCCGTTCTGTATGGCCTCTTGCGGCCGTCTTGCCCCTTGGGCCGTTTTGTGGCGCTCTTGGGCTGTCTTTTGTTGGGCCCTCTTGGGGGCATTTTGGAGGCTGCTTGGGCTGTCGTGAGCCTCTGAGAGGCGATCCCAAACCTAAGGAACGTCACTGATTTGGGCCTCTGGAGGCGCTCTCGGGGGTCCCCTTGGAGTTCCCTGGGGCTGTTTTTGGGGCCTCATTGGCCCTCTTGGGGCCGTCTTGGGCCATTGGGCCATCTTGGCGGGTTTCGAAGCCATCTTTAGCCATCTTGGGGCGCTTGGGCTCCCAAGAGGCCCAAGAGGCCGAATCAAAATATTATCCATCGGTGTTGGTAGGTTTTTGAGGCCCAGAAGCGTCCCCGCAGGCTCGGAGATGCCCTGACCTGACTGTTTCCAGCCCGTTCCAGCCCGTTTCGCCTGAGAGATCCGCGTATTTCTGGGCTAAGAGAAGCCCTACCCTCGCTGTCGCTGCTGACAAATGGAGCCTATGTCAGGTGGGCAATTGGGACGCTGCTTTCGTCGATTGTAAGTTTGACAACTGGAGCCACTTGCCGAACCAGCAAAGTTCGCTGGACACTTCTTGCGGCTAGACCCCCAGTGGTCGACTGGTTCTCCTTGTTCGAGATGCTGCATGGCGAGTCGTCGGAGGGAAAGCCCGACGCTGCCCCATCAGCCTGTCAATTGCTGTTCAGACTCGCCTTGCCTCCGCGGTGGAACAAACATCGAGGATGACCAGCCTCCAAGGACGGTGAGGTCGGACGGCCTGCGTCGTCAAGTCAGGTTCCCGGTGAGGCGCCAGCGATGTACCAGCACCAGGTTTGCCTCGGGAGGTCAAATTCTGATTTTGCCCCGGTCCGAACTGCGGCTCAATCTGGCTCGATCCCGCCTGATCCGGCTTGGTCCCGCTCAGTCCGGCTCGATCCCGCTGCATCCGCGGCCCACTCTGGCGTAGCGGCCCCCCACTGGGGCCCAGTTCTCCCGCATCCCTCCGACGAAGACCTCCCAGTAATTACTCCAGATTTCGTAATAAAAGGGAGGGGGTCTGGACCCTCCAAGGCAAGCCATTTCAGACCCCCCCGTGGGAGAACCCTCCAAAACATCGCCCCCAGACCCCCCCAGGCCCTCCAAGATGGCCTGGAAGAGACCCCCCCGAAATGAGACCCCCTCCCTTTTATTACGAAATCTGGAGTAGTTGCACCCTGGAGTTTGGCCGGGCCTTCCGCGGGCTCTGGCCCTGGGGCCCCTTGGGCGGCCTGGCCGAGCTCTTGGGGGGCGCCGGCCTGTGGCCGCTCCGACCGGGCTCTCGGATGGCACGCTCGGTCTTACCCGACGCGCGCGCGCGATGCCGATCTGCGTCGATCAGGCATGCCGCCCTCGGCGGAGGCCGGCGCCAGTGAGACGAGGGCGGATGCGTCCGTTTCCGCCAGCGGCGTCTTGCGAAGGTGAAGGTTGAGGCGCCACGAGTCTCCAGAGCCTGCCAGCCGTCGTGCGGTGGCTTCCACCACCAGACCTTGCAATTCGGAGGCTGCCCGGGACCTCTTCAGGGGCTTCTTCGGGGTTTCCTGGCGGTCTCGGAAGCCATGCTGGGGAGACAGGTTCGGCGGGACTCTTTACGTTCCTTCTCGTGGCTTTTCTTGAACCCCTCTCCAGGCTCCGTTGGGTCGCTGTTGGAGCCTCTTCGTTGCGTTTGGGTCTTGTCGGGCTGTTCTGGGAATCTTTGGGGGCCTCCTGGGCCGTGCCGACGCGATCTGGAGCGTCTCTTGGATCCGAGGCAGTCTTCGAGGTCTCTTGGGCCCCCTGGTGACCCCCTTGGAGGGCTCTTGGGACCTTACAGACTGTGGAAGAAGGGAGGGGGGGCAGTAAGGCACAATCGCGCCAGGCTGCCCAGGAGGGAGTCGTTTACGTTCAGGTCTCAATACCACGTAATACCGTCTGCTATCGTCTGCGGCTGCTTGCCATCGTCCGCCATCGTCTGTCATCATCAGCTGCTGTCTGTTATCAGGTGCCGTCGTCTGCCAGCTCTTGACTGCTACCTACAGCTATCGTCAGCCATCGTACATCGTATGCGGACGTCTGCCATCGTCTGCAGCTGTCTGCGGTTGTCTGCCATCGCCTGCCACCGTCCGCCATCGTCTGCCATCGTCGTCTGCTATCGGCAGCTGCCCGCTGCCGTCTTCTACCAACGTCTGCCATCGTCTACCATCGGCCACCACCGTCTGCTACCGTCTTCCATCGTCTGTCATCGTCTGCCACAGCGGCCTTCTCGGCCGCGTGCGGCTCTTGGTGGCCCACATCGGGTCCACATCCGATCTGGGCCTGAGCGCCCACGAAGTCTTAGAGGCACCCTGACGTCGCATCTGTTCAAGTGACTTGCGCCATTTCGCCGACCCTCAGAAGAGGCAGAGAGTTTCTTCGTCTGGGCGAGGAAGTAATCGTGAACATTGGGGCTCGCATGCATTGGCTTGTATTTCGGTCGAAGCGAGTATGCTCCACACCAGCTCCTGGACCCATCCTGGGGCTCAAGCGCACCAGTTTATCGAGCTGCGTCCAGCCGCGGCGACGAGGAGGGTCTCCGAAGGCCAGAAATCCTGGAGCCTCGATGGTCGACGCTCGAACCCTGGCCTGAAGATCGGAGGAGCTTGTGGTGGACCCATGCACAAGCGCCCATGTGGCTTCAGAGGCCCCCTTAGGTCACTTCTAGTCGGTTCCGCTTGAAAGAGGTTCCTGGCCCCTCCTGGGGTCCACACGCGCTGGTTTCGAGCAGCGTCCAGCCGTGGCGACGAGCAGGGCCCCCGAAGAGCGGACACTCCGGAACCTCGATCCTCGAGATCCGAACTTCGGCCTGAAAACCTGCCGGCCTCCGATCGGCTTCGGGTCCAAGCGCCCGCGAGACTTCAGAGGTCTCCTGTAGTCACATCTGTTCTTTTCCGCTCCGCATGGTTTCCAGGACACCTGCTGGGGTCCAAACGCATCAGTTTCTCGAGCAGCTTCCAGCTGTGGCGACGAGGAGGGCCCCCCAAAGCAAAAAATCTTAGAACCTCGACCCTCGAGGTTTGGACTTCGACCCGGAAATTGGGGGAGCTTCGGGTGGCCGTGGGCCCAAGCTCCCATGTGATTTCAGAGGCGTTCCGCAGTCTCGAGCGTAAAACCGAAGAGGCCGCATTGCGCAACCATGCAGAAGGTCTGACAGGACTTAGAACAGGTTGGCCTCTTGAGGCCCTCTTGGGCGCCCCGTTGGATAGATCTTCGGGCCGTCTGAGCTCTCTTCGAGATATCACGGGCCGTCTGTTTGCTTCCAAGGAGCCCCAGATGAGCCCGGCCCCTCCAAGGTGAGCCCAGTCCCCGTGGGGGGCTGGCCCGTGTCGGCCGCCCTTTGCATGGGGTTCCGTGCAGAGGGGCGCGACCCCCCCCCCCTGTGAGCCCGCCGCCCCTGGGTTGGCCTGTTTCGGATGCTGTTTGCACGGGCGTGCACATGGGCGCGAACCTCTGGTGAGTTCGTCCTTGGGTGCAGGATGGCGCTGAAGCTTGCTGGGTGGTTTGCACAGGCCGGCCCCCGCCTCGCACCAGGGCGGCGACACCAGGGTACGGCTGAAGGACGCACACGTGGGCTGCGCCGAGGGGAGGTCCTCGAGACCTTCCGAGCCCAGCGCGAGTCCGTCCCTGGGTGGTTGGCCGGTTTCAGCCGTTGGCATGGGGCGCCCCTGCAGATGGGCGCTCGCCACTTGGAGTCCTGAGAAGAGGGGGGGTGGTCCGTTCGATAGGCCATTTGCACGGGGCGTCCACGCCAAAATGGGCGCCGGAACGTGGGGGCCTGGCTCGCCCAAGGTTTGCCCGATCTGGCGGCCATTCGCACGGGGCGCCTGTGCAAATGTTCCCCGGCTTGAGAGGGGGAATCGGGTGCGCAGTTTGGGTTCCCTGGGGACCAAAGGGGGGGGACCCATCTCACACGCCTACAGACCCGCAAGGGGTCGGCGAATTCGTTGATGAATGCTTCTGGCAACGTGGGCTCGACAACCTGGGCGCACTACTCTTTCGAGAATACCCTTTCGGATACGTCAGGGAATGGGCAACATCTTGTGTCCGGGAGCTCGTGGAGCCCAACCTACGTAGCAGGAGTTAGTGGACAAGCTGTGTATTTGAATTCCGCCTCATATACTTTTGCGGACAGTTCAAGTTCTTGGTTGAAGGGACCAGTAATAAGCAGTGCGGGTGTGTCAGGCCAATTCTTCGAGATCTCGTTCTACCTCGCGATGGTGAGCCAAGGTATGTATCACGGTGAGTTTCTGCTCGCTTTCGCTTCGACAAGCGACTCGACAGATGCGTTTCCCCTGCTGAGGAAAGAGCAGGGCGGCGGCGACTTGTCATTCGGACCCTCCAGAATCGTCGTATTGAGCGCAGCCAATGTGTGGACCAGCGCGTGGCACGCCGTCAAGCTTTCGACCGCAGATCCCTGCAGCTCTTCCACCTGGACTCTCGACTTCGATGGGACGACCTACTCTGCTGAATCGGTGGATTCAATTTGCGGCAGGGAGCTCCACCTGAACCGCCACTGCTGGGACGGCGGGCAGTCTTGCTCATCGCGGATCAATATGATGATTGACGAAATGGTGATCACGGGCGGCGTCGCCAATCCGCCAACCCCGAGCCCGACGTCCAGCCCCACGCCCAGCCCGACGGCCAGCCCGACGGCCAGTCCGACGCCCAGTCCGACGGCCAGTCCGACGCCCAGCCCAGCGCCCAGCGTGGCTGCCACCGGTGACCCCCACCTTCAAAACATTCTTGGGGAGCGTTTCGATCTGATGAAGCCGGGCAGCCACGTTCTGATAAACATACCTCGTGGAACGAGCGTGGAAGACGCGTTGCTTCGCGTGCAGGCCGATGCGCGCCGATTGGGTGGACAGTGCGCGGATATGTACTTCCAAGACTTGAACGTTACAGGGTCTTGGGCGGAGGCCAAACGGGTGGGGGGATATCATTACAGCGTGTCGCAAAATGCAGTCGAGATTCCGCAATGGATTGTGCTTGGTAAGGTCCAGCTGAAAGTCGTTCACGGACATGCGGACGGGGGATTCTTGTATTTGAATCTGTACGTGAAGCATTTAGGTCGGGCAGGATTTTCTGTCGGAGGCTTACTGGGGGAGGACGACCACAAAGACGTGACTACTCCTCTGGAGGCGTGTGCGAGGCGCACTGAGCTCGACTCGGCGCACGTGGATCCACACGGTCGTAGCCGCTCTACGTCCTCGATTGCACGTGCGTCCTTTGCCTGACAAGTCTAGGAGCTTACTCCGCTAATGTTCTCATCTTCCGTGTTCGCCTTACAAGGTCGGATGCTGTGCCGCTTTTGTGTTCTCGTTGCCATTTCCCGCCAGGGCACTCCGAGTCCAGGCCTTGTCCGCCGGGGGCGCGAGTAAAACAAGTCATGCAGGCGGTCGCGTGAATGGCGATTCATCCTCGCATGCCGCGCGAGAGGTGGTCCTGCGCGCTTCGCTTGGGACGGCCTCGCAACTCTCAGCTCCGAGATGCTGCGCGCGAGGTGGCCCGGCGCGTTTCTCCTGAGACATGCTCGAAACTCTGAGCTCCGACAGTCCCGCCAGCGCCCCCCCTGATGGGCCCGTGTTCCACCACTGCTACCATATGTAGGAGAGGGAGGGAGAGAAGGAGGAGGAGGAGGATGAGGAGGAGGAGGACCAGCGTAAGTAAACCCAAGAGTCATCAACGATGTTGGAATGAACCGTCCCTCCAAGCTTCCTTTTCATAGGCCCTACAGCGGTTCATGTTTATTGAGGGGACTGCCTCGTTGAAAGACAACCGTTCGAAGACCATGAAGCATGCCAAAACATTGTTTTCGGGATTCCGACGCCACGCATCAACCTGGTTCTTGCATTCTGACACCGTTGAATCGTGCAAGAACGCCGTTTTGGGAATTCAACTCCGCGAGCCAACATAATTTTTGCACCCCCATTATCCTGAATCCTTCCAAAACGCAATTTCTGGTACATTGAGCATGGGAAAACGTGAAGCTCTTACAAATGTTTAAAACGAATGTGTGCTACGCTAAGGCTAGTGCCACATTTTGAAAACGACCTGCCTTCCATCCGTGAAGCTCCTGCAAATTTTTGAAACGAGTGTGCGCGGCGCTAAGGCGAGAGCCACATCTTGAAAACCACCCGCCCTCCATCTGTGAAACGGTTGCCTCTTTTCAAGCTTCAGAGTCGTACGTGGTCAGGGAGTGTCAGGCGAAACGCCCGGCTCGCCCTTCCGACTGACCTCGGGGTGCGACAGGGAGAAGTTATTCATAAGGGAAAAGAAGGGAGGAGGAGGAGGAGGAGGAGGAGGAGGAGGAGGAGGAGGAGGAGGAGGAGGAGGAGGAGGAGGAGGAGGAGGAGGAGGAGGAGGAGGAGGAGGAGGTTGAGGAGGAGGAGGAGGAGGTTGAGGAGGACGACGAGGAGGAGGAGGAGGAGCAGGAGGAGGAAGAGGAAGAGGAGGAGGAGGCGGAGGAGGAGGAGGAGGAGGACTAGTGTAAACCCAAGAGTGATCAACGATGTTGGAATAAACCGTCCCTCCAAGCTCCCTCTTCATAGGCCCCTAAAAGGTTCATTTCCATTGAGGGAATTGCCTCGTTGAGTGACAACTGTTTGAAGACCCTGAAGCATGCCAAAACATTGTTCCTCGGATTCCAACGCCACGGATCAACTTGATTGTTGCGTTTTTGACACCTTAGCATCGTGCCAGAACGCCGTTTTTTGTTGCACCCGCATAATTGTTGCATCATTGTTGCACCCGCATAATCTTGAATCCCCCCAACGCACAATTTCTGATACGTTGATCATGGGAACCCATGGAACTCTTGCAACTGTTTGAAAGGAATGTGCGCCACGCTAAAGCAAAAGGACATGTTGAAAACCACACGCTCTCAACCCGTGAAATTTTTGAAATTTGTTAGAACGAATGTGCGCAGCGCTAAGGCGAGAGCCACTCATTGAAAACGACCCGCCCTCCATCCGTGAAGCTCTTGTAATGTTTTACAACAATTGTGCGCCGCGCTACGGCGAGAGCCATATTTTGAAAACGACCTTCCTCCATCGGTGAAGTTCATGCAGATTTTTGAACGAATGTATGCCGCGCTGAGGCGGTAACCACATTTTGAAAACGACCCGCCCTCCATCCGTGAAGCTCGCAAATGTTTAAAACGAATGTGCGCGGCGCTCAGGCGAGAATGCCATTTTGAAAACGACTTGTCTTCAACCCGTAAAGCTCTTGCAACGTTGTAAAACGAATGGGTGTGGTGCCAAGGCGAGAGCCACATTTTGGAAGCGGTCCGCCCTCCATCTGTGAAACGGTTGTCGGATTTTATGCTTGAGGCTCTGAAATGGTAAGGGAGTGTCAGGCGAATCGCCCGGCTCGCCCTTCCGACTGACCTCGGGGTGCGACAGGGAGAAGTTATTCATAAGGAAAGGAAGGGAGGAGGAGGAGGAGGAGGAGCAGGAGGAGGAGGACCAGTGTAAACTCAAGAGTGATCAACGATGTTGGAATAAACCGTCCCTCCAAGCTCCCTCTTCATAGGCCCCTGCAGCGGTTCATTTCCATCGAAGGAACTTCTTCTTTGGAAGACAACCGTTTGAAGACTTTGGAGCATGCCGAAACATTGTTCGGGTCTCCAACGCCACGGAACAACTTGGTTGTTGCGTTTTGACACCCTTGAGTCGTGCCAGGACGCTATTCCTCGGACTTCAGCACAGCGAACCAACGTAACTGTTGCACCCGCATGGTCCTGAACCCTTCCAAACAGCCATTCCTGGCACGTTGATGGTGGGAACCCATGAAATTCTTGCAAATGTTCCAACGAATGTGCGCCGCGCTAGGGCGAGAACCACATTTTGAAAAGGAGCCACCCTCAATCCGTGCAGCTCGTGCAAATTTTTAAAACGAATCTATTCGCTCTACCCGCCATCCATCCGTGAAGTTCCTGCAGTTTTTTAGAACGAATGTGCGCCGCGCTAAGGCGAGAGCCACATTTTGTAAACGACCCGCCCTCCATACGTGAAGCTTTTGCAGATTTTTAAAGCGAGTGTGCGCCGCGATGAGGCGAGAACCACACTTTGAAATCGACCGACCCTCAATCCGTGAAGTTCTTGCAAAATGTTGAAAAACGAGTGTGCGCCGCGCTACGGCGAGAGCCACATTTTGAAACCGACCTGCCCTCCATCCGTGAAGCTCCTGCAAATTTTTGAAACGAATGTGCGACGCGCTAAGGCGCGAGCCACATTTTGAAAACCACCCGCCCTCAATCCCTGAAACTCTTGCATTCTGCTTCAGAGTCATAAGTGGTGAGGAAGTCTTAGGCGAAACGCCTGGCCCGCCCTACAAACTGGCCTCGGGGTGCGACAGGGAGAAGTTACTTATAAGGAAAAGGAGTGGAGGAGGAGGAGGAGGAGGAGGAGGAGGAGGAGGAGGAGGAGGAGGAGGAGGAGGAGGAGGAGGACCTGCAGGCGCACCCCCCGGTCGCCGCGCCCGGCGAGCCTCCCTGCGCCCCCGCCCGCTCCCCGCCGCCGCGCCTGCCCGCCCTGCCGCTCCCGGATGCGGGCACGGGCGCGCCGCCGCTTGGTGGTCTCCAAACCAGGTGGTGAGACACCCGGTGGTGACCCCGATTCTCGGGCGAAGAGAACTATGCACATGCACCGATCCTGGCGAGGCCCATCCTTGACCCAGGATCGGTGCATATGCCTTCCTGGCCAAGGTAGGAGGGCGTATGCACCGATCCTGGGCTCAGGATGGGCCTGGCCAGAATCGGTGTATGTGCATAGTTCTTTTTCCTCTAGATCCCCCCAACAAAATAACTCTGGGTCACCACCGGGTTTGCGGACACGCGGTCGCCGCGAGGTCTTGCGTTTCCTGGGCCAGCCAGCGCTCGGAAGCCATCACCCAGATCGCCCAAGACTCACCACCAGGTGTTCTCACCACCACGTTTGGGGACCACCAAGTCGCGGCAGGGCGGCGCGGGTGGCGGAAGCGCCGGCTCTCCTCGGGACCTCCACGGCCTCGGGGAACAGTTCAGGGCCCAGGAACCAGTGGACACTCCTTGCCAGTCAGGGGCACGGCCCGAAGGAGAGCAACGGCACGTGCTGAAACTTGTTGCGCTCCGCGCGGACCTCTTGGATCTGCGCTGGGCCCCTCCCCTGGCGGCGCCCCCGCGCCGCCCCTGGCGCGCTCCGCGCGCCACGGAGGGGGCTCAGCGCAGACCCAAGACATCCTCGCGGACCTCCGAAAGTCTATGCTTATGTTCATTTTTCCCTCGAACGATACGGTCGGACCGAGGTATAAGATCGCTGTCGGTTCGGGGAGGGTACACTGATGTTCTTCGTGCTTGTTAGATGCTCTTGGCATCCTGGGGGGGATACCCTCGAATGTTCTGTGTGTTTGCGGCCGGCGCAGGGTCTCATGCTCTTGAAGGATTTTTTTTTGTCC
This sequence comes from Prorocentrum cordatum, assembly GCA_963575745.1. Taxonomy (NCBI): domain Eukaryota; class Dinophyceae; order Prorocentrales; family Prorocentraceae; genus Prorocentrum; species Prorocentrum cordatum. The sequence continues at coordinate 40,953 of CAUYUJ010006738.1, read as the reverse complement.
TAGGTCTGGTCGTATACAGGGTGCTCCAGGGGACCAGCTTGCATCGGGCGGCGTTCGGGAGAGGAACCACGGCGTAATTGAACATACATTTTTTGAGATTCGCGCAAATTTCTTGCATCGGCTCTTGACCTCCCTCCCTTGCGTGCGGCGCTCGCCAGGGGGGTTGCTCCAGAGACGTCCCCAGAAATCCGTCCGGACGTCCGCGAGTTTATGTCTGTGTTGTTTTCTCGGATTTGGCCAGAAGTGCCCCTGGTCCACAGTGCCCCCAGGATCTCCAGGGAGGCTCCCGCGGCCTCGAGAGCACCCATGACGAGGCCCAGGAGGCCGCATGGGGCTCCAGCGTGGGGCGCCAAGCTGGGGATCCCTTGGGCCGGGGGCACCTCTAGCAACCCCCGAGGTCTTCTTCCTCCACCGATGAGGGCGAGGATGACGATCCGGGCGACGACGAGGGCGACAAGGATGACGAGGAGGCCGAGCGTCGGTTGTGCCCTGGGGCGGCTGCGCCGGAGGCCCTCAAGGAGAACGAGAAGGGGCACAAGGGAGACCGGATCAAGGCCGCGGCCCCCGGTCTCGTGCGGGCCGCGAGGAGCCGGGGAGGCAAGGCACAGCACAAGGAGGAGGAGGAGGAGGAGGAGGAGGAGGAGGAGGAGGAGGAGGAGGAGGAGGAGGAGGAGCAGGAGCAGGAGGATGAGAAGGAGGAGGGAGCAGGAGGAGCAGGAGGGGGGGAGGAGGCGGATGACCAGTATAAACCCGAGAGTCTTCAACGGTGTTGGAAGATACCCTCCCTCCAAGCTGCCTTTCCATAGGCCCCATACAAGGGTTCATTTCCGGAGAGGGAAGTGCCCCGTTGGGAGACAACCGTTTGAAGATCCTGAAGCGTGCTCAAACACCGTTCTCATGGCTTCAGCGCTACGAGTCAACCGGACCGTTGCCTCTTGACGGTCCGTACCAGTCTCCCCATTTTTTGGAAAACACCGAATCCTCCTAACTGTTGTGTCCTGACAATCCTGAATCGCTCCGATCATACTGCTGCATGTTCTTTGTGGCGAATGTGCGCGGCACTAGGGCGATAGCCACATTTTGAAAACGACCTGTCCTTACATCCGTGAAGCGCTTGGAATGTTTAAAAGCGAATATGCGCGGTGCTCAGGCGAGAGCCACATATTGAAAATACATCGCCCTCAGTATGTGAAACTCTTGCACATTTTTAGAACGAACGTGCGCAGCGCTAAGGCGAGAGCCACATTTTGAAGACGACCTGTCTTCAGTCCGTGAAGCTCTTGCAATGCTTTAAAACCAATGCGCGTGGCGCTCAGGCGAGCGTAGCATTTTGAACACGACCTGTCTTTAATCCGTGAAGCTCTTGCAATGTTGTAGAAGGAATGGGTACGATGCTTAAGCGAGAGCCACATTTTGGAAGCGGTCCGCCCTCCATCTGTGATTTTTCCCAACCACCCTCTGGTGTTGGGTCCTCGTTTTGAAGAGAGTCCCCGCGTTCTCCTCCTCTCCTCCTCCTCCCTCTCCTTCCTACCGTCCGCATGCGTCCCGCACACCCAGTACAGCGTTTCGTGGCCCTCCTTTTCCTCCTCCCTGCGTTTCACCCACCAAGTACAGCGTTTCGTGGCCCCATAGGGAGCCCCACCGAAGGTCCCAGTGCTACCGTCCGCATGCGTCCCGCACACCCAGTACAGCGTTTCGTGGCCCCATAGGGAGCCCCACCGAAGGTCCCAGTGCTACCGTCCGCATGCGTCCCGCACACCCAGTACAGCGTTTCGTGGCCCCATCGGGAGCCCCACCGAAGGTCCCAGTGCTATCGTCCGCATGCGTCCCGCACACCCAGTACAGCGTTTCGTGGCCCCACAGGGAGCTCCACCGAAGGTCCCAGTGCGACCGTCCGTGTGCGTCCCGCACACCCAGTACAGCGTTTCGTGGCCCTCCTCCCCCTCCCTGCGTTTCACCCACCCAGTACAGCTTTTCGTGGCCCCATCGGGAGCCCCACCGAAGGTCCCAGTGCTACCGTCCGCATGCGTCCCGCACGCCCAGTACAGCGTTTCGTGGCCCCATAGGGAGCCCCACCGAAGGTCCCAGCGCTACCGTCCGCATGCGTCCCGCACGCCCAGTACAGCGTTTCGTGGCCCCATAGGGAGCTCCACCGAAGGCCCCAGTGCCCCTGTCCGCAAGCGTCCTGGAAGCCCAATTTGGCATTTTCGCTCACCCAGTACAGCGTTTCTGGCCCTATAGGGGGCTCCACCCAAGGCCCCAGTGCCACCGTCCGTATGCGTCCGGGAAATGTAATTTGGCATTTTCACCCGCGCAGTGCAGCGTTTCGTGGCCCCATAGGGGGCTCCACCGAAGCCCCCAGTGGGACCGTCCGCATGCGTCCCGGAAACCCAATTTGGCATTTTCACTCACTCAGTAGAGCGCTTCGTGGCCCCATAGGGAGCTCCACCGAAGCCCTCAGTGGGACCGTCCGCATGCGTCCCGGAAACCCAATTCGGCACACCACCCACACAGTACAGCGTTCCCCCCCGCCCAGTGCAGCGCTTCGTGGCCCCATAGGGAGCTTCACCGAAGCAGATGTTCACAATTACGGTACCCACAACTGCATATGGTTGGGACCTTCGCCAGGATAATCCGTAAGGGCCTCACCCCCTGCCGCCGGCCCCCTCTCTCGGAGAATGGGCCATGGAAGAGCTAAGTCATGAGGCCTTGGCGCTGTTGTGAAGCAGTATCGAAACTTCATGCGAAGCCGAACGCAATCAGCAAAACCAACTGATCACAAGAGGGGTTACCACACCTGCCGATTGGTGGATCTGCGTGAGGGGTGGCACCGAATTTCAGAAATGTGGCAAATCCCCTGTGTTTTTGGACCCTGACCCCGCGGATCTGCGTGAGGGGTGGCACCGAATTTCAGAAATGTGGCAAATCCCCTGTGTTTTTGGACCCTGACCCCGCGGATCTGCGTGAGGGGTGGCACCGAATTCCAGAAATGTGGCAAATCCCCTGTGTTTTTGGACCCTGACCCCGCGGATCTGCGTGAGGGGTGGCACCGAATTTCAGAAATGTGGCAAATCCCCTGTGTTTTTGGACCCTGACCCCGCGGATCTGCGTGAGGGGTGTCGATTTTGAGCCCCCCCAGCAATTCAGACAACGCGCCCAGGGGGTGCTAAAAAATCCTGTTTGGGCCTCCCCCCCCCTCGCGCGGTCAATCAACTAGTTACAGTAACCAGCAAGAAGTCAACTAGTTACAGTAACCAGCAAGAAGCAGAACTGTAACACTGGAAACTACAAACTACAACTGGTACAGGAAACTGCGAACCCGTGCCTCGCAGCCTGGTGGCCCCACAAGGGGGCCGGCGGATTTTTCCAACCGTCCTGTTGTGTTGGGTCCTCGTTTTGAAGAGACAGCGCCCGCGTCCTCCTTCCTTCTCCTGCCGCTGCCTCCCCTCCCCCTCCTCCTTCCTCCCCTGCGTTTCATCCACCCATTACAGCGTTTCGTGGCCCCACAGGGAGCTCCACCGAAGGCCCCAGTGGCAGGGTTTGCATGGCGGCCCCGCCCCATTTAGGCGCATCCCTCACACGGTTCGTGGCCCCACAGGGAGCTCCACCGAAGGCCCCAGTGGCAGGGTTTGCATGGCGGCCCCGCCCCATTTAGGCGCATCCTTCACACGGTTCGTGGCCCCACAGGGAGCTCCACCGAAGGCCCCAGTGGCAGGGTTTGCATGGCGGCCCCGCCCCATTTAGGCGGACCCCTCACACGGTCGTGGCCCCAAAGGCAGCTCCACCGAAAGCCCCAGTTGCATGGTTTGCCTGGCGGCCCAGCCCCATCGTGGCGCATCCCTCACACGTTTGGTGGCCCCATAGGGAGCTCCACCGAAGGCCCCAGTGGCAAGGTTCGCATGGCGGCCCCGTCCCATTTTGGAGCTCCCCGCACACGGTTCGTGGCCCCATGGGGAGCTCCACCGAATGCCATTGTGGCAGGGTTCGCATGGCGGCCCCGCGCAATTTTGGCGCACTCCGCACACGGTTCGTGGCCCCACCGAAGGCCCCAGTGGCAGGGTTTGCATGGCGGTCCCGCCCCGTTTAGGCGCACCCCTGCGGTTCTCACATTTGCATATGGTTGGGTCCTTCGCCAGGATAATGCGAGTTGTGTGCTTGAGGCTCATGAAATGATGAGGGAGTCTCGGGCGACACGCCCGGCTCGCCCTTCCGACTGACCTCGGGGTGCGACATGATGCATTCAGAACGGAAATGAAGGGAGGAGGAGGAGCAGAAGGAGGAGGAGGAGGAGGAGGAGGAGGAGGAGGAGGAGGAGGAGTAGGAGGAGGAAGAAGAGGAGGAGGAGGATGAACAGGACGAGGACGAGGACGAGGACGAGGAGGAGGAGGAGGAGGAGGAGGAGGAGGAGGAGGAGGAGGAGGGGGAGGAGGAGGAGGAAGGCAGAGAAGCAGGAGAGAGCAGAGACAAGTAGGAGGATGCAGGAGTGAGGATCGCTGCGAAGGACTCCCCAAGGGAAACATACCCTTCGGAAGGGTCGCGGGGGAACGGATGGGTATCATGCAACTGTTTGCGTTTGGTTGGGCTGCCTCTTGACGTGACAGCAGAGGAGGAGAAGGAGGAGGGAGGATGTGCTTCTTCCCCCCCTCCACCCTCCCGCTTCCCCCCAAACCCACCACACTACAACCACAGGGGGGGGGGGTCACCGCAGTCCCCACCGCCTAAACCACCATGGGCATCTGCAACCCACTTGTAGGCTGGGTCAGATTAATCCACCTTGGCATCCACTGATGACCCCCTATCCTCATCGCAGCCCCCCGCGCCGATCCCAGTACAGTCGAGTCTGAGCAGCCGGCATATACATGATGCCCTTGTTCAACGGCACCGTAACGGGTACTTACTAACGGGTACTTTGCAATTTTGCCGAAAGTTGCCACTTTAGGGCCTCTTTCTGGCAATGCAGCGTGGCCCGCATCGGGAAGGGTTGGGTTCGCTGGGTCACTGGCCAAAGTACCCGTTAGTAGAGTCCCCGTTTGTGGGGCGCTGATTTGTGTCCTCGGTTTCGCATGTTCCATGTCCTCTCTGCATTCCTGGGGCAGCGCGGAACTCGGAAGGGCATCGTGTTCTCTCGCGTGTCTCTCTGATACAGCTCGACTGTGCTCCCACCTCCCCTACGCATACTGCTAAAGAGTACAAGCGCCCAACACAAACTTTGGATCTCCGCACGGATTTCTCGGATCGGCGTTGTGCCCCCTTGCCCTGGCGCGCAGAACGCGGCGCTGGAGACGTGGCGCTGGAGTGGCCGCCAGTCGACTCCAGCGCTGATCCAATGAATCTGCGCAGATCAAAGCATATGCTTCCTCCTATATTCCATTTCTATGATTGGCGAACGCAGAATACGGCGAGCGTAGAGTCAGTTGAGCGGAGGGGGAAGGAGGATGAGCAGGAGGAGGAGTGTAAGGACCAGTGTCAACCCAACACTCATCAACGATGTTGCAATATACCCTCCCTTCAAGTTCCCCATTTCAGGTCCATACAAGAGCGTGATGTTTTTGACGGAGTTGGCCCATTCGAGGACAATTGCTTGAGAAGCCTCAATCGTGCCAACGCGCAGTTCTTGGGATTTCAGCGCTGCGTGTCAGCGTGGCTGTTGCGCCCTGTGTGGCTGTTGTGTACATCTCCGCCTCTTCTCCTCCCTCGCCGCTCCCCCCTTGGGAGGAGGAGGAGGAGGCGCCAGATTCGTCGCCGCACGGTGGCTGGGAACCCGTCGGCGATCGTGGGGTCAGCGCGCCAGAACGGCGTCACCTTTGCCTCCTCCTCCTCCTCCTCCTCCTCCTCCTCCTCCTCCTCCTCCATCTCTTTCTCCTGGAGGAGGGGGGCGCCGGCCGCCGAGGAGGGGCGCCGGGCTCTGGGGCCCTGCCGACGGCTGGGGCGGCAGCGCCACAGGGGCGGTCTTTGCCCGGGGGGCGCCGGGCGTTCACGCACGGCGACCCCGGCTGGGTAAGCCCTGATCGGACGTCGAAATCTACACATATCGACCGCTCCCTGGCCAGGCCCATCCTGAGCCCGGGAGCTGTGTATACGCCCTTCTGGCCAAGCCTGGAGGCCGCGGAGTGTGCACTGCTGCTGGGTTCATGATGAGCCTGGCCACTGAGCAGTGGATGTGTACAGATTTCGTCGCCCTACCTGAGCCAGTGCACCAGAACGCCAAGGCGAGCGCTAGCTGCGCAGCAGACGAACTCGAGCATCGCGCATGCTCCGTGTCCCATGGCGTGCTGGCCCGCGGAGACGTCCCCGATCGTCCAGACGGCGTTCGGATCGCAAGCTGTGCTACACGATGAGGGACCCCGTCAGTGGGGGCGGGCGGCCGGCGGTCGTGCGCCACAGTGCTGGTTGTGCCGCTCGCCGAGCCCGCGCCGAGCTTCTTCTTTGAGTGATTTCTCTCTCCGCCGATCCGTGATCCAGACGGCGTCGGGATGGAGTCGGGCACGCCCCTCTGCAGGAGGGTTTGCTCAAACTTAGCCGAAATAGTCCGGGGCCTTTTTTTTGTGTGTGTGTGTGTTTTTTTTTTGTGTGTGTGTGTTCTGTGAGTATCATTTCTCGCCCCAGCTCTGCCTGTAGGGGGGGCATGCCCGACCCGACGTCGGGGCGCTCGCTCTGCTGCCACGTCCTCGGGCGTGGGCCCGAGGCTGCGCCTCCGCCGGGCGGCCGCGCCTACGGTAGGTTTGCGTCGTGTCGACCGGCGGCGACCCCGCCGCCGACGTTCAACGTTGAACGCCGACGGCGGCCCAGAATCGGTCGATGTTGAACGATCGGACGTTGCGGAGACGGCCGATCGTTCAAGGTTGAACGATCCCTGCGGTGTCAAAAGCCAACGCTGGGGTCGGCACGACACGAACCTGCCGTACGTTGCCGCCGAGGGGGACATCGCGGGAGCCCCGCCGATGCCAGCTCCAGCGCGGGACCGCCGCCCCAGGCCGAGCCCTAAGGGGGTTGTGCGTGGAAAGACCGGCGCGGGAGGTACGTCGGGCACGTCCTCGTGCAGGGGGAGAGTTCAAGAGCAGAGAGCAGTCAAAGCGTTGTTTGGGGGCGATTGCCCGACCATGTTCGATTTTTATCTGTTTGTTTCGAAAAGAGCATGAATTTATGCAACGATTATCCTTTGATTTTCGTATCCGCCTGTCAGAGGGCGTGCCCGACCTAACGCTAGAGACCTCGTCCAAGCTGTCGGCTTCCGGCCTGCCCATCGAGCCAGGGCCCAGTCCCAGAACAGGCACTGCCGCCGGATGAGAGTTTGGCCGCACTGCCGCCGGATGAGAGTTTGGCCGAGGACTCGGAGGGCGGGCTGGCGCGTGATCGCCCAGTCGACAACATCTCGACTGTGCAGGGCCAGTTCCCGCAGTCGGCCATCCAGCGGCAGCGTCGCAGGAGGGAGGAGGGAGGAGGGAGGAGGGAGGAGGGAGGAGGGAGGAGGGAGGAGGGAGGAGGTCATCCTGAGTTCGGCCAACCCAGGGCGGGCGCCGCGAAGGGCGGTGCGGTTAGAAAAGCGCGCGCCGGCGGGCGCAGCGCGGCCGTCGGCGGGACCTTCGCGAGCCAGGACGCATGGGCCCGCCGCCGTGCGCGCGGTCTTGTGAGCCTCCTCCCCCCTCTCCCCCTCCTCCTCCTCCTCCTCCTCCTCCCCCTCCTCCTCCCCCTCCTCCGCCTCCTTCTCCTCCCCCCTCTCTCGGGGGGCGCGCGCAAGGGGGGTGGCGGGCGATCCAGCGTTGGGGGGGCGGCGAGGGCTGCCCCTAAATGGGAGTTTGATAGACCTCCAACCCTGACACGTCGATTCAGGAATTGGCCGTTGTCGTTTCGCGAGAGAGCGTCGCGGCCGTCATTCTTGCGTGTCCAGGTCTGTCGGCTTCGGTCCCAGGCCGTTTGCACTAAGGGGAGGTCTACTAAAGGGAGGTTTGTCCACCGCCGAGTTATGCGCAGAGAGGGTGAAGGGCGCTGATGACGAAGAACATGGCCCAAACTATGCTGTTGTCCCGACCGACTTCCAAATGGTTTCGCCCAATCCGTGCGCAGGTTTTGGAGGAGCTGTTGCAGTGAGTGGATCAGCAGCATTGTAGGGCAGGAGGTCAAGGATCGAACTGATCAGGTTGTCGCCAATGACGGTGCCATCGATTACCTGGCCAGCTTCCCTTTCCGCTATGTGGATGCGTACCGACCGTTGCCGCTGGAATGTTGGGCAGGCCCCCCTGCCTGGAGGAGCGAGTTAGCTGCGTGCTGGCATGGCATGCATGAGCAGTGTTTTGATCACATCAACTAATTGCATCTTAAGATAACTCGTGACTTCCGCCCTCCGTTAACCCCGAACCAGCGCAATCTTGCGTTTGCTGAACCGAGGCGCGGTTGCCGCAACCCCGACCGGGACATGCCCGACGCGCAGGTGTTCACCCGGGCGTGCTCAGAAATTCAAGAGGATCAGTTGGTAAATCAGTTCGGCGCGATGTTTGGCATGTCGTGGTCGGTTGGTCCCATGGTAATCAACACCAGAGTTTTCACGTGGAGGTCGCAGCAACCATGGTGAACTTATATCGGGCCTTGTTACCATGCGCTTCGCCACTGAGGAGTTCGCGGATTTTTTCATTCAACTCGCAGACGGTCTCGCTATCTTCTACCGGCAGTACACGGTCATTGAGGGGTTGATCTCAGCGAGCGAAGAATGGTATAACATAAACTTTCCGCCGTCGGGGACACCTGCCCCTGGTCGGCTGGAAAGTTTATACCCCTACGGTGCCACCGTAAGGGTATGAAATTTCCAGCCGCCCTGGGGCAGGTGTCCCCGACGGCGAAAAAGTTTATATTATACCGTCCTTCGCCCGTTAATAATCAGGGACGAGCTATGGACGCCGAGGTAAGCGCCGAGGGTTTGCTGGCATCACACCAAGTCACAGGTTGCGATATCCGGCAACCGCAAGGTGATCGACAGCCGCGAGTTCCGCTTCGGGTCGCGCGTCATCGTTCCTGCCGCCGTGCAGAAGCAGTGTGCTGACAGGCGTGGTTGCCAGCCATGTATTTCCAGTTATGGGTGTAATGGGGCCGCTGGAACTCTGACTGAACGCTGGCACCGAGTTACACTTGATGCGCGAATCTAACTCTGCGTTATCCTGTTTTCCCTGCAGCCCAGATCGCAGCTTCCGGGAAGCGATGTGCAGGCTCGACATTCTGGTTGATCGCGGTGTGAAGTGTACCAGGCGGGATGACATCGGCTGTTGTTTAGATGCAAACGAGCACGCTGTGGCACATCGGTCAGACATCATCTTCGGTGCCTTCGATGAGTCCAACCTTTACCCTGTCTTCCAGTCGGACTATGCCCCGGAGCAAGCACACCACCAGGGCGGCAGGGCGGCCGCGCCGCCCAGGTCCGTTTGCCGCCACCATCGCTTCCAGTCGTCCTCAGCCTCCTTTCTCCTCTCTCTTGCTGCTCACCGTGATCGGCGCTGCGAGCTTTGAGCGCTTTGCATCTGGTGGCGCAGAGAGAAGGGCATCGCGCGTTAGGAGGCCCAAGCGCGTTTTCGCCATCCTGCTCAGCCGCCGTCTACCTGTGCAGTTGTGCTCGCGACCCAACACCCAACAGTACATATTATTCCAGCTGGGTGGAGAACTCGGCATATCTCTCGATTTATTATGTCAGCAGTTTCCCATTCCTCTTGATATAGGTTCTTCACCCGTCGCATTTGTCGGCCATCTTGGCCGAGGGAGTGTTAGGACATGGCCGTGCAAATTGGTGAGGAACCTACGCGCGTCTCGCAGTCGGGTGTGAGCGTTACTGTGCCGCTGGCATTTGGCCCAAGTACGTACAGTGGTGCAGCCGCTTTGCTCTGATGTGAAACGCAAGCGCGTAGTTATCAACTCGTTCCCGTGCAAATCCTCCCTGGGAATTTGCATCATGAGGAGGAGGAGGCGGAGGAGGAGGGGGAGGGGGGGAGGAGGAGGACGAGGAGGAGGAAGAGGAGGAGGAGAAAGAGGACGAGGAGTAGGAGGAGGAGGAGGAGGTGGAGGTCGAGGAGGAGGAGGAGGAGGCATAGCTGTACTACTCATAACAAGCATACGAAAAAAGAAAATCAGAAACATAATGACCATACGAACAATACTTACGAACATGAGTACTACCAACAAGACACATAATACGAATTCTGCTCACAATAATATGGGTGTTCATACACATGCTACCAACAATACTACACTTCGTAATACTCATGAGAATGCTAAGTATTGCAAACAGAAGACGATTACTGCTACTACTACTACTACTACTACTACTTTTACTGCTACTACTACTACTACTACCAGTACTACTACTACTACTGCTACTACTGCTACTACTACTACTACTACTACTACTACGGCTACTACTACGACTACGATTACTACTACTACTACTACTACTTCTACTACTACTACTATTACTACTACTACTACTACTACTACTACTACTACTGCTGCTGCTGCTACTACTACTACTACTATGGTTACTCTTACTATGAAGAAGAACAGTGCTACGGACCATAATATTTATTGTATAAGAAATATGTGTACTATTATTAATAGCCATGTTGAGATCATTCAATGTTATAACCTAATAGTGCGAATGCTATTAACACATTCAATACCAGCAATACGGATGCTGTTCTGTAGCAACACTATTCATGACAGCACTACTCGTAGTCGTAACACTGATACGAGCAAGTCAGAAGGATCCTAACAATACTAACGCTACTACTGAGAAGCGTATGAAGGATAATATCAATATTTTGAAACAGTAAGAAACGGACAGGAACAATACGAAGACAAGACATGCGAAGAGGAGGTGGGCGCATCGACGACCCCTCGCCGCGAAGGGCCCGCCCCGGGGGCGCGCGCCGAGGCCCAGACGAGCAGGCTCCATTCCGCGGAAGAGGAGCTGCAGATCAACCAGGAGAGCTGTGCCGTGCCGCCTGCGGCTCGCTGGGGGAGGGGGAGGGGGGAGCATTTTTTTGCTCGGCGGCTCCAAGGAAAAGCCCAGGGAGCGGTCACAACGTCCGGGGCGCGGTGCACTGTAAATTTGCGCATCCAGCCGTCACTGTCGACAGCCGACCGCACCTGCAAGCATGCTCGCAGTTGCACATGCACAGTACAAAATGAACTAAATTCGCAGACGACGCACATAGGCGCAGCAGCAAGGGAGGGGGGAGCATCCGAAAAGACAGGAATGCATGAGCGGTGGCGCTTCCGGCACCGCCCGTGGCGCACTCCGCCCACGAGGGCTGGGGGGCCCAGCGCCGACCCAAGAAATCCGCGCGGAGTTCATATTTCCCAACCATCTTGTGGTGTTGGGTCTTCGTTTTGAAGAGACAACGCCCCGCGTCCCTTCTTTCCCGCTGCCCCCTCCCTCCTCCCATCGTCGTCATCATCATCTTTATCATCTTTATCATCATCATCATCATCATCATCATCATCATCATCATCATCATCATCATCATCATCATCATCATCATCATCATCATCATCATCAACATCGTCAACATCATCGTCATCGTCATCGTCATCATCGCCACCGCCATCATCATCGCCATCGCCATCATCCTCATCATCATGGCCGTCATCATCATCACCATCATCGCCATCATCCTTATCATCGTCATCATCATCGCCGTTATCGTCACCATTATCGCCATCAGCTTCGACGCACCCCTCAGAAACTTCGTGGCCCCGTAGGGAGCTCCACCGAAGGCTCCAGTGGCAGGGTTCGCATGCGTCCCCCCGCCCATTTCGGCACACCCCTCACACGCTTCGTGGCCTCATAGGGAGCTCCACCGAAGGCCCCAGTGGCAGGGCCCGCATGCGTCCCCCCGCCCATTTCGGCACATCCCTCACACGCTTCGACGCTTCGTGGCCCCAGAGTCCCAGAGGGAGCTCCACCGAAGGCCCCAGTGGCAGGGTTCGCATGCGTCCCCCCGCCCATTTCGGCACAACCCTCACACGGTTCGTGGCCCCGTAGGGAGCTCCACCGAAAGCCCTAACGGCAGGGTTCGCATTCGTCGACCGCGCCTATTTCGGCACACCCCTCACATGCTTCGTGTCCCCATAGGGAGCTCCACCGAAGGCCCCAGTGGCAGGGTTCGCATGCGTCCCCCCGCCCATTTCGGCACACCCACACACGCGTCGTGGCCCCGTAGGGAGCTCCACCGAAGGCCCCCAGTGGCAGGGTTCGCATGCGTCCCCCGCCCATTTCGGCACACCCCTCACACGCTTCGCGGCCCCATAAGGAGCTCCACCGAAGGCCCTAATGGCAGGGTTCGCATGCGTCACCCCGCCCATTTCGGCACACCCCTCGCATGCTTCGTGGCCCCACAGGGAGCTCCACCGAAGGCCCCAGTGGCAGGGTTCGCATGCGTCCCCCCGCCCATGTCGGCACACCCCTCACACGCTTCGTGGTCTCATAGGGAGCTCCACCGACGGCCCCAGTGGCAGGGTTCGCATGCGTTCCCCCGCCCATTTCGGCACACCCCTCACACGCTTCGTGGCCCCATAAGGAGCTCCACTGAAGGCCCTAATGGCAGGGTTCGCATTCGTCGACCCCGCCCATTTCGGCACACCCCTCACATGCTTCGTGGCCCCGTAGGGAGCTCCACCGAAGGCCCCAGTGGCAGGGTTCGCATGCGCCCTCCCGCCCATTTCGGCACACCCCTCACACGCTTCGTGGCCCCATAGGGAGCTCCACCGAAGACCCCAGTGGCAGGGTTCGCAAGCGTCCCCCCGCCCATTTCGGCACACCCCTCACGCGCTTCGTGGCCCCACAGGGAGCTCCACCGCACCCAATTCGGCACACCCCTCAAAGGGTTCGTGGCCCCATAAGGAGCTCCACCGAAAGCGGTACCCACACTGCGGTACTCGCATCTGCATATGGTTGGGTTTCGCCAGGCAGACAAGTCTCGGGGCTCCTCGTGCAGTTCTGGTGCACGGCTGGCTCCGAGCGCATTGGGTTTCCTTTGCGTCCACCGCCGACGTTGGGCGGGTGAATTGTGCTGTGTGGAGTGCTGGGGCGGCGGCGAAAGCAGCATCCGATTAAGGAGAGGTGCGCGGCTTGCCTGGGCTAGGGCGTGGCTTAGATTTCATCCCGAATGCAGGTTGCCATCAGGGCGAGGAGGATGATGATGAGGAGGAGGAGGCGGGTGATGATGATGATGAGGAGGAGGAGTTGGAGGAGTTGGAGGAGGAGGAGGGGGAGGAGGAGGAGGGGGAGGAGGAGGGGGGAGGCAGAGGAGGAGGAGGAGGAGGAGGAGGAGGAGGGAGAGGAGGAGGAGGAGGAGGAGAGAAGGACGAGAAGGAGGAGGAGAGGAGGAGAGGAGGAGAGGAGGAAGGAGGAGGAGGAGAGAGGAGGAGGAGAGAGGAGGAGCTGGAAAAGGAGAATGAGCAGGGAGGAGGAGGA
>CAUYUJ010006738.1:0-22500 GCA_963575745.1 Prorocentrum cordatum | reverse complement strand
GGGCGCTGCTGGGACCCGTGGGGGTGCACGGGTGGCGCCCCCAGGAGCGAGGCCTGCTCCCGCCACGTTCGCCCCAGAGCTCCAGCGCTGCCTCTTTTGCCGCTCCGCCCTCACGAGGAGCTGTGGGCCCCAGGGCCCGAGGGCGGCGCCAGAGGCCGACGCAGCGGAGCAGGCACGGGAGTGAGCGGCAACTCCTCCAGAAGGCCTCCCCCTCCCCGTCCCCTCCCGGCCCCTCCCCTCCTTCTGCCAGGCCGCCGCGAGGCCACGGGTGCATGCGAACGAGCGTGCCCATCGGCCTGCTTGTTCTGTCTGGGGGGACCGTGCTCAGGCCCGCCCTACGGCCACCGGCTCGACACGGGGGTGTCGGACACCCCCCGCTGGGGTCCACCCGGCTGCAGACATCCTTCGAATTCTGGACCCCACCCAGCGTTATGATGTTCCAGCTTGCTATAGCCTTGATCGCCAGGAAGAATTTCGAGCACCGAGAAAGTATCGAAACTTGAGGGTTTTCACGTGTTGTGCCTCGGGAGGCGATGCTCGTTCGACGCTGTTTCGATGCTCTTCTGGGTGCTCGAAACTATTTCTGAGCGGTGGTCTGTGAGTGCGACGTGAGCAACGTGAGCCCAGCGTTTCGTACATCTGACCTGCAGTCGCAGGCCTAGAGATTGACAACAACACCAATATCGGCGGTGTGCCTCCACCGAGGGAAGAAGATCCCGATCTCGGTGGTGATGGTGGTAATATTCTGGCTTCCAGGGTGACCGACATATTACCACCAACACCGAAATCTAGGATCATCTTCCCCCTGTGGAGGCAACCCCTTGTGTTGGTGTTGGTGCCCATTTCTAGGCCTCCAATGCAGGGGTATCCTCGACCTCCGCCCTCCGCACCTGCCGGACGGAAAAGCCTCCGCGCGGCGGCCGCTGCCAGAGGGCGGCCGCCGTGGCAGCCGCCCTGGCGAGGCCGCGGGCGGCGCTTCCCCAGACCTCCGACGCCTCGCCTTTCCCGACGCCCGGGCCTCGACCTCTCGACCGCTCCCCCGGGACCATTTTACACTCCGAGTCTACGGGAACGAACAATGATTGGTGGTCTCCAAACCAGGTGGTGAGACACCCGGTGGTGACCCCGATTCCCCCCCAAAATAATTTTGGGTCACCACCGGGTTTGGGGACACGCGGTCTCCACGAGGTTTTGCGTTTCCTGGGCCAGCCAGCGCTCGAAAACAATAACCCAAATCGCCCAAAACTCACCACCGGGTGTTCTCACCACCACGTTTGGGGACCACCAATTTAGGGGAACGAGCAATGACATAAACATACAAAGTCGGAGGTCCGCGCGGATTTCTCGGAACGGCGCTGAGGCCCCCTGGCGGCGCCTCCCTGCGGCGCCGCCCCTGGCGCGCTCCGCGCGCCAGGGCGGGGGGTCCAGCGCGGATCCAAGAAATCCGCGCGGACCTCCGAGTTTTGATGTTTATGCAATTTTCGTTCCCCTAGAGTCGTTCAGCGGCGAGCGAGGGGGGGAAGCGAGAAGGCGAAGGCCTTCTCAGAAGGTTGGGAAGTCCCCGAGTCTTCCGAGAAGTTTTCTGAGCCTTTCCCGAAAACCAAAGAACTTCTCAGAAGGCGCGAGGGCTTCTGAGCAGTCCCGCCGCCTTTTCAGAAGGCCTTCTCCTTCTCATTTCCCCCCCTTGCTCACCGCCGAGCCGTTTTTTGACGGTCCCGAGGCCTGGTCAGGGCCCTCAGAGGCCGAACACGTTGAAGCATTTCCGACTCGACTTTCTCGAGACGCCGGGTGTAGGAGAACACATGCGAACCCTACCTCACCACCCCACGATTTCTGAGGGGGAGGTGGGGTTCGGGAGGTCCCGAACGAAGCGAGCCCCACCCCCCCCTCTTAGAAATCGTGGGGTGGCTAGGTAGGGTTCGCACGTGGCCTCCTACGGTGTCTGGGGTGGTCTCGGCGGTCGCCGCGGCCGCGCCGCGGCGGCTACTTGCTGCGCTGTGGCTGCCTGTCTGGAGCAGCCCCTCCGCTCACGGCGCGCTCGGGCGCGCGGCCTCTGCTCTGCCCCGCCCGGCGTCGAGCGCCTGGGGGCGCCTCTCCCCCCCAGGCCGGTCCTTCTTTCGCCCTGGAACGCTGCTCGACGGCCCCATTTTTTTTTGTTGAGCCGGGTCAGCCCTAACGCGGGTCGGTCAGGCTTTGCAAGATCTTGCACGATCCTGCGCGATGCCTGCAGGACCCTGCACCCAAGCCCAGGTCAGTGCACCCCTGGCCCTGCAGGGTCCTGCAAGATCCGGCGCTCTGGCTGGCCCCCGTTTGCATTGACCCCTTTCTCTTGAGCCCCGACCCGGGCATGTTTGGGCGAAGCCGATGGCCTCGAAGCGCCGCAGCACCACACTCGCGGACGGCGCGGACGGCGAGGTCGGGGCCGCCACTGCGGCGGCGCTGCTGGCAGCGGCCTGGCTGCGCGACCCGTCGGGCCGCTCCAGGCGCCCTCTCGTGCCCGAGCAGCTCTCGCTGTCCTCGGCTCGGAGCCGGAGCGGGGGGTTGCTAAGGGTGACCCTCTGGCCCAAGGTACCTCCAGCTTTTCACTCGCTTTTGGGAGCCACTGCGGCTCTCTGTGCCTGGGGAGTGGCGCTGTGGATGCCGTGGGGGGCCTCCTTGGAGACCCTGGGGGCACCCTGGGCCAGGGGCACTTTCAGCAGCACCCGACGGGTCGGGGGCGGCCAAGAGGTGGCTATCATGGCCCATGCGATCTCCCCGGATTTCACGGGCCCCTCTCCTTCTTTCAATGCGTCCCCTGGTCCCCCCCTCGCCCGCGCACATGCCTCGGGCCATGGGTTCCCCCTTTTGGGCCTCCTGGGGCACCCTTGTCACCACCGCTGGATTCGCCTCGAAGTCCCAGTCAGAACGCACCCCGGGAGCGGTCTGGGGAGTACCGGTGTCGCTACCAGAGGGCAGAGCCCCAGCTGCTCAAGCCGAGACGAGCAGTGGCGACGCCGCAGGCGAGGAGGAGGAGGAGGAGGAGGAGGAGGGGGAGGAGGAGGAGGAGGAGGAGGAGGAGGAGGAGGAGGAGGAGGAGGAGGAGGAGGAGGAGGAGGGGGAGGAGGGGGAGGAGGAGGAGGAGGAGCACCATGATGACAGGCCGCGGCCCCGCGCCGGCCGCTCGCCTTCGCGAGGGTCGTGGCCTCGCTGCCCCTGCCTCCGCCCGCGCCTCGCGGCTCCGCTGCTCCGCCCCCCCCCCCGCGCCCCCCGCTGCGCTCCCGGGCGGCCGCTGCCTGCGGGCCCCGAGGCCCGCGGAGCTCCGCGGCCGCCCCCCAGGTCCAGAGGCCGCCGCTCCAAGCTGCACCCGGCGACCTCCACTTCCCCCTGCGCCGGGTCGAGCATCGGGAGGGGAACAAAAACACACAGACACAATGAATCGTCGATTCCCCTGAAAATGCGGGAAACTATGGGAAGTGGGGGGGAAGACAGCAAACCCAGAACGTCGGAGGTGGGGGGGTGAGATCGAAGTGGGACGGAGAGCCCCCCTACCGGGAAATCGGTTTCGGTTTCGTGTTCGTGCGTGCCGTGCGTGCGGGCGAGGCGAAGCTGCGTGGGCGGGCGAGAAGAAAGTCTCCTCCGGCTGAGGCGCGGCCGGACCAAATGATTCTTTTCCAGGGGCCGGTGGCCCGCGGTGTCCCGCCGGTGTCCCGCCGGTGTCCCGCCTCCGGCTGAGGCGCGGCCAGACCAAATGATTCCTGTCTGGGGGCCGGTGGCCCGCGGTGTCCCGCCGGTGTTCCGCCAGTGTCCCGTCGGTGTCTCGATGATGATGATGATGATGATGATGATGATGATGATGATGATGATGATGATGAGGATGAGGATGAGGATGAGGATGAGGATGAGGATGATGATGATGATGATGGTGATGATGATGTCGATGATGATGTTGATGATGATGGTGATGGTGGTGATGATGGTGTCCCGATGATGATGATGATGATGATGATGATGATGATGATGATGATGATGATGATGATGATGATGGTGACGATGTTGATGATGATGGTCATGGTGATGATGATGATGGTGTCCCGATGATGATGATGTTGTTGATGATGATGATGATGATGTTGCTGATGATGATGATGATGATGGTGTCCCGATGATGATGATGCTGATGATGTTGGTGATCCTGATGATGTTGATGATGATGCGATGATGATGAGATGGTGATTGTGATGCTGATGCTGTCCCGATGATGATGTTGATGATGATGCTGTTGATGATGATGCTGATGACGATGATGGTGTCCCGATGATGATGTTGATGATGATGATGACGATGATGGTGTCCCGATGATGATGATGATGATGATGATGATGATGATGATGATGATGATGATGATGATGATGATGATGATGATGTTGATGGTTAGGTGATGATGATGATGATTTTGATGATAGAGGCCCGATGATGTTGACGATGATGATGCTGATGTTGATGATGATGAAGGCGAATCCGTCTGGGATTGGATCCCCGCTACGTGTCGCGTGGCAGTGTAGGGCCAGCTCGACGTAGCGATGCTTCAGCCGTTGTATCTTTAGCTGCTTCGGCCGCTTCCAGTGTCTCTCTTGTGCCGCTCCGCCCACTCATCACCAATGACAGGCTGGAGGCCTTGCGTGCTCGGGTGGCCGCTCGGGAGCAGGCCAACTCAGAAAGACATGCCGGACAGGCCGCATGATATGTTTGTTGCTCACGTTACGTTAATGTTCTGCCTCAAGGGCCTACCTGAGACCGATGATTATGATGATGGTGATGATGATGATGATGATGATGATGATGATGAGGATGGTGACGATGAGTATGGTGTCCCGATCATGATGATGATGTTGATGATGATGATGATGATGTTGCTGATGATGATGAAGGTGTCCCAGTGATGATAATTATGTTGATCATGGTGTTAATGATGATGATGCGATGTTGATGATGATGGTGGTGTTCCGATGATGATGATGGTGATGGTGTCCCGATGGTGATGATGTTGATGATGATGATGGTGACGATGATGTTGTCCCGACGATGATGATGGTGAAGATGATGATGTTGATGATGATGGTGATGAGATGATGATGATGATGATGAGTGGTTCCGATGATGATGAAACTGATGATAATGATGATGATGATGTTGTTGTTGTTGTTTTGATGATGTTGTTGTTGATGATGATGATGGTGATGATGATGATGACGATGCTGATGATGATGATGGTGGTGGTGGTGATGATGATGATGATGCTGCTGCTGATGATGATGATGTGGAGCACTTTGATGACGATGATGCTGTTGATGATGCTGATGATGACGTTGAATGTGAGATCGATTGTGATATCGATAGTGAGATCGAAAGTGAGACCGAAAGTGAGATCGATTGTGAGATCGATTGTGAGATCAATAGTGAGATCGATTGTGAGATCGATCGTCAGATCGATTGTGAGTTCGATCGAAGGAAATAGATCGAGTGAGATCGATCGAGTGAGATCGATCGAGCGAGACCGATAGTGAGATCGATAGTGAGATCGATAGTGAGACCGATCGAGTGAGACGTTGGTTCCTCCCCCCCCGAACCTCCTTATCACCCGAAGGGTGGTCGTATAGGTATGGGGAAATATGGGGAATCCTGTTATCTGTGTCTAATTTTTGGTGTCCCAGGGCCCCTTCAAAGCACCGTGCGCCAAGCGGCCCGCACTGTCTGACGGGGGCCCCGTGACGCGGGTCAGCCCTCACGCTCCTCATGCTGCGCGGGTGCAGGCGGAGCCCCTGCTCCGGCCAGCGCCTCGCCTCCGCCAGGCCAGGTGCCTCCGGGCCCCTGCAAGCCTCCACGCGCCTCCCCCGTCCCTGCCTCTGATGTTGAGTCGGGCCTGTCCCACTACAGGAGGAACATTCTGGAATGGTCCAAAAGTAGTCTGGGCACCATTCTTCGAGCATCTTCTGGCTGTTTTTGGGAAGTGTCTGGCCACTTTGAATTTTTCGCCCAAAATCCGCCGGTAGGGGGACGTCCGTCCCTAGCTCTGGTGCTGCGCGCTGGTCCCACAGCTCATACCGAGAAGCACGTCTGGATGTCCCCGGCACCCAGCCGCCGCGAGGCTGCGGCCTCGGAGCCCCCAGGGTTATGATGTTCCAACCTACTTTAGCCTTGATCGCTAGAATGAATTTTGAGCACCCAGAAAACACCCCCAAAATCGAGGGTTTTCACGTGTTGGGCCCTGGGCGACACTCTTTCGACACTCTTGCGACACTGTTTCGACACTCTTTCGACACTTTTCGACACTTTTCTGGGTGCTCGAAATCATGTCTGGGATGTGGTCCTTGAGTAGAACGGGAGCAACATAACTCCAGGGCTCTCTGCGTCGCCCGCGCCCTCCTCGCAGCATCCTTCCGCTGGCACCTCCACCTCCGCATAAAATCGGGCCAAAAAAGTCTGGGACGACGTCTTGAGTTTTTTTTGGGGGGGGGGGCGGATTTTCGGACTATGTTTTCATTTTCCGTCCAGAATCCGCCTGTAGGAGGACACGCCCGACGTAACCTCAGCATCGTCCTCCCGTTGTCCCGGCGGCGTGGCCGATGTTCGCCCTCCTGCCCCTCCTGGTGCCTGTCGCCAGGCTGCCTCAACAGGGACCCCAACCCAGGCCCTCCGTGGTCGCACAGCTCGTGCCTCTGCATGCGGATCTGCGCGTCGCCCCAGCCACGGGCTCAGCTGCTTGGCGCGCCGCCTGCACGCAGCAGCGAACAACCTGGCTTCATGGGGCAGCTGTCAACGCTTCGCGCCTCGCTTGGCCATGCTGCTGGCGATGCCATTGCCCGCCCGTTTCCAGGCGTTCGGCGCGGTCTTGGCTGCCTCCTCTGCCAAGTGGGCCTTCACCTTGACCCCTCCACGTCCTGGTCCCCCATCTCGATACACTAGGCTCGCCACAGGTGGCGGATGACGTTCGCGCCTCTCATGGCGTGGGCCGGGTCTTTGGCGCACTGGACCGTGCCCTTGCAGTTACAGTGAACCCAGGCCCCTTCGCCCAGCGCTGCGATCATCTTGAAGGCATAGTCCGCTCCGTCCCTCGCTTCCCGGATGGGGCCTCTTGGACAGGGGTACCACTCCATATGCGGCACCTGTGTCCTCCCTCTCATCATTGAATGCTACGATCGCCCAGCCTGCGCGGAGCAGCGCGTCGTCCTCGACGTCGTAGGCGCTGTCTTCGACGTCGACGTCCCCCGTGAAGTAGCCTCATTCTGGCCTGCTGTGCCACGACAGCTGGGCGCCCTCGGGGGCCTATGCCCTTGGGAAGCACTGCAGAGATCTCGCGAAGAGCTCGGCAGCGGAGATCTCGCGAAGAGCTCCCCCGCCGCCTCGCCGCGCGACCTCGCGACCCTTGCAGCTTCTAGGAGGAGGAGGAGGAGGAGGAGGAGGAGGAGGAGGATGAGGAGGAGGAGGAGGAGGAGGAGGAGGAGGAGGAGGATAAGGAGGAGGAGGCGGAGGAGGAGGAGGAGGAGGAGGAGGAGGAGGAGGTGGAGGGGAAGGGGGATGAGGGGGGGAGGGGGATGGGGAGGGGGAGGGGGGAGGGGGAAGGAGGAGGAGGAGGAGGAGGAGGAGGGAGGAGGAGGAGGAGGAGGAGGAGGAGGAGGAGGAGGAGTGAGGAGAGGAGGAGGAGGAGGAGAGGAGGAGGAGGAGAGGAGGAGGAGAGAGAGGAGAGGAGGAGAGGAGGAGGAGGAGGAGGAGGAGGAGGAGGAGAAGGGAGGAGGAGGAGAGGAGGAGAGGAGAGGAGGGGAGGAGGAGGAGGAGGAGGAGGAGGAGAGGAGGAGGAGGAATAAGGAGAGAGGAGGGGAGGAGGAGGAGGAGGAGGAGGAGAGGGGAGGAGGAGGAGGAGGAGGAGGAGGAGGAGGATGAGGAGGAGGAGGAGAGGAGGAGGAGGAGGAGGAGGAGGGAGGAGGAGGAGAGGAGGAGGAGGAGGTGGAGAGGAGGAGGAGGGGGGAGGGGGAGGGGGAGGTGGGGAGGGGGGAGGTGGAGGGGAGGGGGAAGGAGAGGGGAATGGGGAGGGGAGGGGGAGGGGGGAGGGGGAGGAGAGCAGGAGGAGAGGAGGAGGAGGAGGGGAGAGGAGGAGGAGGAGGAGGAGAGGAGGAGGAGGAGGAGGAGGAGGAGAGGGGAGAGGAGGAGGAGGAGAGGAGGAGGAGGGAGGAGGAGGACAAGGAGAGAGGAGGAGGAGGAGGAGGAGGAGACAGGAGGGAGGTAGGAGGAGGAGGAGGAGGGAGGAGAAGGAGGAAGGAGGAGGAGAGGAGGAAGGAGGAGGAGGAGGAGGAGGAGGAGAGGAGGAGGAGGAGAGAGGAGGAAATAGGAGGAGAGAGGAGGAGGAGAGGAGGAGGAGGAGAGGAGAGGAAGGAGGAGTAGGAGGAGAGAGGAGAGGAGGAGGGAGGGAGGAGGAGGAGGAGGAGGAGGAGGAGAGGAGGAGGAGGAGGAGGAGGAGGAGGAGGAGGAGGAGGAGGAGGAGGAGGAGGAGGAGGAGGAGGAGGAGGAGGAGGAGGAGGAGGGGGAAGGGGAGGAGCAGGAGGAGGTGCAGGAGCAGGTTCAGAGGGAGGAGTAGGGAGGAGGAGGGGGAGGAGGGGCTGGGCGATGAGAGGCCGAGCTCGGAGCAGCTCTCCTCTCCCCCCTCCCCCCCCCTGCGCCCAGCGAGGCGGAGATACAGTCGCTGGAGGAGGCACTCAAGATCCTCACCGGGGTGGAGTGGGAGCCCGACGCCGCTCCCAAGGAGCAGCGTTTTTTTTGAGCCCGCCCACCGGGACCGTCCGGGACCTATGGCGATCGGATCGATCCGATTCGATGTTCTGTTCAGGTCGGCCGGCTCGATCAGATGGGGTTTCGGGTTTCCGACGTTCGAGGTCCCGAGGACGTTCGACCGAGGTTCGAGGACGGTCGAGGTCTCGAGGTTTCTGGACGTAGCCGTCGGTTCTCGGCGGTTTTCCAGCTTCAGGATGCTTTCCAGCAGCTGCGCCTCGCCGAGAGCGTTCTGGGAGTGCTCGAATCGTCCCGAATGGCCGCTGGAGACCCGAGTTCTGAGCCGAAGGCCAGTCGACTAGGATCACCAAGGGTGTTCGCGGTTCGGTTGGTTCAGGTGCGTCGCAGTCGGCTGCTTTCGGTCGGCTCGGTTCAGTCGATTGTTGCGTCGCTGCCTCATCGCTGCGCCCTTCCTAGGCTGCTTTCGGCCTGCCGGTCTCGGTCGGTTGCGGTTTCGCTCGCCGCCGAATCGAAGCCCTCGTCTCCGTCCGAACCAACTCCCTCGAAATACTCCTCGTCTCCACTTGGCAATCTCTGGCGGTGCCGTCGCCTCTCTGCCGTATCGTGCTTGCACGCACGATCTTCAAACAAGCCGATCGTGTCTCGGTTGTGTGTTTCGACCAGAACGTCTTCAGATGGTGCTTCCGCTGCAGCGTTGGCCACCTTTCAGGATCAGTGCTCTGCTTCCGTCGTTCAGAACGGTGCTCTCCTTTCAGCGCGGGCCGCATTTCTGGATCCGATTCTTTCCTCGTCGTTGTCGTCCTCCCCCTTCCCCTCCACCGTAGCCAGTGTGGCTCAAGGCCCAAGGCCATTTTGCCAGAGCCCACAGTCCTGTGCTTCCGCGATGTTCTTGGGGGGCCACACTTTCGCCCCAGGTTTTTGCTGCAAGTGTTGACGCGAACATGCGGTGGCGTACCAGCGAGAGGATGGCGCTCGCTCGTGCTTGGTCGACCTGCGCGGCCTCCGGGCAGCACGCGTGGCACGACCGCCTTCTCACCAACCATCGCACGTGCTGTCAGTGTCCCAAGAAGGTCAAGCTTCATGTGCCCATGTCTGGCGAGGGCAAGGGCGGCAAGGATCAGCAGGGCGTCAATATGCCCGAGCAGCATGCCACCAGCCCGCGCGGCGCTCCAGGCGGAGCTGGCCCAGGGCACGACGGCGGCGGTGTCCGCCCCAGGGGCTGAGGCAGATGCTGTGAAGCGTGCGGTCGGAGTCTGGATGGACGCCGACCGCAAGCACAGCCAGGCTGTTGCGACAGTTGTTCGCCTCCACGACAGTCTTCGTATAGCTGAGGAGGAGGAGGAAGTTGCAGCACGTGCGCTCGCAGAAGCCGAACGTACCAAACGTGCTGTGACAGTGGCGATGGCGCGCGCCGAGGGCGTCGGCGGGACAGTCGCAGCCGAGAGCGGCGTCGACGCCAAGCCGAAGTTCCGCGCGATGCGGGGCCGACGCGCTGTTCTCGGGGCGGGGCGAGCTGGGCTGCGAAGCGCACGAGCACCAGGTGCTCCGGCGCGTCTTCGAGGCCCCCCAGCAACTCCAGAGCGGGCTCGGCGCCGAGAGGGGCGGCGCTCTCGCAGGTGGTGGCCACGGCCCCGCGCGTCAGGCCGCGGCGGGCCGCGGCGCCAGGACGCGCAGGGGGCAGGAGCCTGGCGCCGCCGCGGGTGCGCCCCGAGAAGGGCGGCGCCCGGCGCGGCCGCGGCCCCCGCGGGCGCCGAGGCGGCAAGGAGCGGCGGCGTTGGGGGGCCCTCCCGGCCGCAGGGCGCCGACGCGGACGGAGCGCTGGAGAGGGGGGCCGACGGGCCGTAACAGGCCCCAGGGCGGCCCAAGAGCCCCCAAACGGCCCAACAGCGCCTCCCACACGACTGCGAAGCAGCCCCAGAGACGCCAAGTGACACCATGGCTCCCAACAGCGAGCGGTGACGTAACAAACTCTGAGCACCAAGGCTCCCCAGGCGTAGAGGGCAGCAGCCGCGGGGGCGGCGAAGGGCAAGGCCACGGGCAAGAGCAAGGGCGCGGCCAACCTTGACGGCAAGCTGGTGGCCGCCCAGGATAGCAGGGGGGATGACGAGCTGTGACTCGGTTCCCAGGAGCCTACGAACGCGGCGATTCCGAATGTGTTGTAGGCGGGTGCTGCGGCAGGGCCTGCTGTGCAGGCGGGGGAAAAGTATTCGTCATTCTGCTTTTCGAATGTCAGTTCCATGGGTGGCAACAGAGCGTTTAAGTTTCAGAAATCGCAGGGGCATGGCTTCGTCGGAGTGTGCGAGACCCGCTTGCGCGAGAGAGGCTCGCTGCCGCGTTTTAGCCAATCATGCTCGCTCGAAGGGGCGGCAGTTGTCATCCGCCATGCAGGGCCGCGACGCGACAACGAGGGCGGCGAGTGGTTCAGGGCCAAGCAGCACTTGCAGGTCCAGCCAGCTGTCCCACGGTCCACAGCCATGCTTCTACGCGCAGCTGGAGAGTCCAGCTTCGACGGCTATCAGCCCGTCATAGCGAGGGCTACAGTCTGATCGTGATTATTGTGTCTGGCCCGCAAGGCGGCTTTGCAGACCGCGCTTCCCGTTTCCTCTATGCTCGGGGCCATGCTGAACTCGTTCTCATTTCCACGGATATCCGTGGGAGATGTCAATGCCGAGGCTCGCGCCATGCAGTAGTCCAAGTTCTCGAGCCAGGTCGATGGCGAGCCGTCCATGCGGAGAGCCGCCGCGGTCGCCGCGGGCGAGGCTGGCATGGAGAGCTCGGTCGTCGATTCTGCCGCGCGCAGTGCGGCGGCACAACCCCATGTTCGTTGCGGGGTGCGCGGTGTACTAGGAGTGCCGTGGAGGCCGCGCGTCGGTTTGCTTTTTCAGCTTCGCGCCTCAGCTGCCCGGCTCGTGGTGCGGCTTCTGCTGGCGTCGCGCGCCCCGCCGTCTGTTGCGCGGCCCCGCGCGCCGTCGCAGGAGGGCTCGAAGTCGCCCCCGGCTCGCCAGAGAAGCCTGGGCAAGGCGGAGGCCCGGGAGCTTGATCGTAGGAAGCAGTCCGAGGACAGTTGGGGGCGGGCTCGGGGGCGAAGGCGCGGTCGGGCGCGACGCTGCGAGCGCTGGGGGCTCGGGGGATCTCGGCCGGGATCCGCCGGGGAAGTGTTGGGGGGGGGCCTGCGTGGGATTCCCGGCCCAGCATGATTTGACTTTGAGGAAACCTCTGAGCCCATGAGTCTGACTTCAGACGCGTGCCTGTCAGTGCGTCTGCCGTTGCCGGTGGGAGTTCCTGGACATATGTGGACTCGGGTCTCGCCTCGGTCTCGCTTGCGAATTTGGTTTCCCTGGCAGTCGACCCTTCGTCTGGTTCTGGCTCGCGCGCGCCCCGGGCGGCATTGGGCCGTCGGGCATGAGGGTTGAGTTGCCCCAATTAAGGGCCCGACCGCAGCCCCATGTTGTAGGCGGCGGTTTAGACCCCGGCCCTACTTCTAACAGCTCCTCGCCACAGGTGGCGTTTCTTGTGCCCGAGGAAGACTGGGGCGAATGTCGGAGGGAAGTGGGTATCGCGCCCGCCAGAGTCTGTCCTCGCCCCCCCTGCTCGCCCCCCGCTGTGGCCTTCGGGCTCGACGATCAGGTCTTTGCTCAAGCAATGGGTTCTTCGTGCTCGCCGCGGGCGCGGGGCGCGGAAATTACGCTGCGCGGGCGCCGCGACAGTCAGGACATGTCGGGCATCAGCAGTTGCTCGGGGCGAGCTTCAAGGAGAGAGAGGTTCGCTAGTCGCAGCGGCGCAGCGCCTGTCCGACCGGGGGCGCGTCTGCAAGTTGGCGGTGCCGGCTACGCGCGCTCTTTTTCGGCCTGGGAAGGCGTCGACTTCGTGGGGGTGGCTTCGAGCAGACGCAGTATTTGGACGCGCTCAATCAGCTGGTCGCGGAGTGCCCCGAGCAGGCCCGCGCGGGTCTCAGGGCCGCGGAACGGGGGGGCCCGCGCGGGGCTCGGGGGGGCCTTCGTCCGCATGTTCCATGAAGAGGCTGGCCGTGTACTTCGTATCCTTTCTCACCGCGGCCTTCTCGATATTGAAGCATTCTACGACGCGATCCAGTGTCGATGCCTTCTTCCGAATGGAGTTCCATGTGGCTTCCCCGTTGTCATCTTGTGCCTTGAGGTGCTGCGGCGCACGGCGCTCGGATCGCTTGGCCCGTGCGGCGCGCGGTCTGCGCCTTCGGCCCCGACGCAGTCAGTGGCGCGAGGGCTGCTGTCAGTGGCGCGCTGTGTGAAGCTCGTGGTCTTTATCGCGCTGTCGACGATCTGCGCAGCTCGCCCTGGGGCGGGCCGCCGCATCTGGATCGATGACCTGTGCCAGAAGGCGACGGGTTCTCGTCGGCCCGTGGCGCGCGAGCTCATCGCCGACTTGCAGGCGGATGTCGCGGGCCTGCCGACTTCGAGCTGAAGGTCACGAAGCAGGGCGTCGTCATCTATTCGGCGCATGAGGATTCTAGGTGCGTGTCGCGTGCTCTACGACGAGCGGGCAATGAGGTGCGCGCCCAGATGTCCGCGCAGCATCCTGGCACCGACCTCGGATGTGGTCGATGCCATGCGCGGGCCGCGAGGCGCGCTGGGCTTGTGGAGTTGGACAGGGGGCGCGGGGTGCCAGTATTTTGTCAGTGGCAAGAGGTGCGCTATATCACATCCAAGTTGGAGAGGCTTGGCGCCTTTGCCGCGGGCTCCTGCGCTTGCCAGGTCCACGGGGTCTTCGGAGCGCATGTCGCTGCGTGCCGGGGGGGGGGGGGGGGGCGGGGGGCGGCGCGGTGGGCGCGGCGCAGCCCGCGGGCCTATGGCCCAGGGGCGGTGGCTCGCCAGCCACTTCGCCCCGCGGTCCCCGCGTGGCCCCGCGCTGTGCGCGCGGGGGGAGTGCGCGCGGTCATGGTTGCGCACGTGGCAGCAGGGGCCCCGCCTCAGGCCCAGTGTTGCGCGGGCCTGGCCATCAGTTGTTCAGTTGCTAGGTCCGTGGAGCCGAACCGCGGGTCTCGCCATGTCCGCAGACCCCTTTCGGCCATGGCCGCCCTCTTGCTGGGCGACGGCTGGGGTCCACGGGCGACGATCTCATGGGCCCTGCCGCAGTGCCTATCGCGGACGCAGGCGAGCTTGTGTGCGGTGGGCGTTCCTGGTCATCTTATTTGCCATGTGCATCGTCTATGCAATCGCGTTCGCGGGCCAACGCTGGCAACCATTATTGTGGCAGTGGGCTCGAGCACGGGGCAGATCTCTAATCTCTGGAACGGCTGCGCGGCCTGTCAGACCGCTTTCCTCGATGAAGACCCAATGTGGAGACATGTTCGCAGAGGGTGGGGATGCGAAAGCAATGGGGGATCCCCCGCGTTTGAGCAGTCAGATGAGTTGATTGGCCAGGTGTATTCACGGCATGCCAGTGAGGTGCTTCTGGCTTCTCTGTCTCACCCCATCGCAGTGGGCCTAAATTGCCAAGCCAGCCGCGGGCAATGGTTCTTGTCAGATCGAGCCGCCGAGCAGGATGATATATGTTTCGGCGTAGGCGCAGAGGCTATCCCAGTGTGGCTCTTTGCTGATTCAAGTTGAGGGCCAGATTCGGCGGATTCTACACTTCGGCGCGTTGGACCATTCGTCATACATGTCACCGCCTTCGAACCGCTGCAGCTTGAGTTCGCGGCGACAGTTGCCTTGGCAGGTCTGCGTCGCAGCGTGCCTAGGAGAGGGGCTGTGCCCGATGCAGGTGGCAGTGCGAGGCTCGGCAGGCTTGACATACGTCGTGACGGACACCAGCGCGGCCACCGATGGATTGCATCAGCAGCGTCTCCTGCATCCAGAAGGCGAGGATGCCGACGCGCGGCATCAGATCGGGCTGGCGCTCGGCGAGCGCGGCTCAGACACTTTCGTTGTCTTGTGGGTCCGTTCTCATCTCTCAGCAGCGAATATCGTGGAGGGCAGGGCGCGATGGACTTTAGTTGTGGGTTGCGGCAGATCTTCTGGCGGGTGCTGCGGCCGCCAGGGTACGCGTGTCAAAGACGGAGAGATACGAGGAGCATCGTGCCGAGAAGCAGGCATGCCAGATTCGGCTTCGGCTCGCGCGGGCAACTATTTACTCGGTGGGCGCCGCGGCCGAAATCGATCAGGCAAACCAGACAGAGAGGTCAATGAAGAAAAGAGATCATGAGCCTTCGGCCCGTCCGCCTCCTCCTGCTCCGTGTGTGCCCTGTTTTTTGCCACTGGTCATCGTGTTGAGGAGAATGGGAAAAGGCAGCACTGTTCCGCCACCCGTGCCCGCAGAAAAGAGTGGTTTAAGACTCAGTGTTTCGCCCATGCATCTATTGACTGACTTTTTGGGGCGTTGCCAAAAGGAGCGCCGTTATACGTAGTCGGGGTTTGGGCCCATTCGTCTCCCTCGATGAGGTAGCACCGGGCCCTTAAATTCTGATTCTGTTGTGATTGCGTTTGTTTTTCTTCAAATGAGGTGGTCAGAAACCTGGGCCACGCGTGTCTTGGGGCTCCGAAGGCGACGCGCCGCGAGTATTTGAAACGGATCGAGTCCGACCGGTGGCCCAAAGCTTTCAGCCTGGCCGAGAAGCTCGTTCGCGAACGTTCATAGTTCGGTTTTGACCCGCATCGCGATTGTCTTGTCTCACTCACCCCTTCTTCCCCTCCCTTGCTCTCCCTACTCCTAATGCCCCTCCTGCCCATCTTTCTCCTTTACCTTCTCCACTTCCATGCGTCTCCATCGGCCTCCTCCTCCTTTTCCTCCTCGTCGTCGTCGTCGTCCTCGTCGTCGTCGTCCTCCTCCTCCCCCTCTTCCTCCTCCTCCTCTTCCTATGTGAAATTCCCTTTGTCGTTTGCACCAATCGACGGACTAAATCTTGCAACGGCCATTCGGGGATCAATGCCCCCTGGGACATTCGAGCATGTTCAATTGCCATCCAGAAGTTAGGTCCAGGTGAGATGCGTGAGTACGGGCAGGGTAGACGCATGCAGTTGAATCGAGGGGCAGCCGTCAAATCAGCTTGATCAGGCCCAGGAATCAGCCATTTGCCTTTTGCGGATTTTTCGATATGGGAGCTTTTTTGGCCGTTATTTTTTTCGTCATTTTGGAGCCCCATTTGGGCAAATTTGGATGCCGTTTGGGCTATTATTTGGCCCTCTTGGGGCCTTCTTGGGGGCCTTTTGGGGTCCCTCATGGGGCCGTCTTGAAGGCCATCGATCAAAGCATGGGGGGCTCTTAATTACTTTCGTTCTTGGGCGCCCCTGCGGCTGTTCTGGGCCCGTCTCGGGCCCCTTTTTTGGCCTGTCTCAGGCCATCCTGGAGCCATCTCGGGGCCCCCACGCCGATGAAGCGAATCGGCGAGAAGACAAACACATTGATTTTCATTGCGTCCTTGGGAAACCACGTGGCCACGTGGAGCCGTCTTGCCAAGGAAACGGAGAATGAGTCCAGAATGATGACCTCCCTAAGCCCTAATCCACCTACGCCCAAAAGGCTTGTGGGATCAGGAAGGCAGACGTGGCTCGAGCGCACCTAGCTTGTCTCCTCCTCTCTCCCCTCTCCTCTATTCCCCTCCCCTTTCCCTCATCCCGAGGACTGCGCACTTATTCAATCTGAGTACTACTCACCTTTTTCTCCAGACCCGGCCTGGGCGGGTCAGTTTTCTCACGCATGCAATGCCTTTGCGTAGAGGTTTTCCGAAGGCGGTCTTTCATATTTTTCCAACCATCTTGTGGTGTTGGGTCCTCGTTTTGGAGAGGCAGCGCCCCGCGTCTCCTTCCACCTCTCCTCTCCTCTCCTCTCCTCTCCTCTCCTCTCCTCTCACCTCATCTCTTCTACAATTACACGATATGAGCACTACTATCCTCTCTCCCGTGATGACGTCCGGAAGATGTTCGGCCCCATACCGCGTATTGTTCCCAACCATCCAGTGGTGTTGGGTCCTCGTTTCGAAGAAACGGTCCCCGCGTTTCCTCCTCCCGTGTGCCCCCCCCGTGTGCCTAGTGGAGGTACCACATGCGTCCGCCACACCCAGTACAGGGTTCCGTGGCCCCACAGGGAGCTCCACCGAAGGCCCCAGTGGGGGTGGCCACATGCGTCTGCCACACCCAGTGCAGCGTTTCGTGGCCCCATAGGGAGCTCCACGTAAAGCCCAAGTGGGGGTACCACATGCGTCCGCCACACCCAGTACAGCGTTTCGTGGCCCCATAGGGAGCTCCACCGAAGGCCCCAGTTTGGGGTGGCCACATGCGTCCGCCACACCTAGTACAGCGTTTCGTGGCCCCATAGGGAGCTCCATGGGAGGCCCCAGTTTGGGAAGAGATGGGGCGGGTGGGTGTGAGCGGGGGCGGGGGGGAGGGCCAGCTGGTTCGCTCTGATCGATCCAATTCGATCTCCATTCTGGCTGGCTCGATCTGGTGTGACTTCCCCATTGCGACCGGCCCGATACCGGCGTCGCGCTGCCGTCGATCCCCGCGCAGATGATTCGACTGGATTCCGCCCCCGTGCCGGTGCGCCCCGATCCGATGCGCCCCGAGTCGACGCGCGCCCCGGTGTCGACTGATCCTCGAGGGTGATGGGGGAGAGGACGAGGAGGGGGAGGGGGAGGCGCAGGAGTATGAGGAGGGACATAGGGAAGAGATGGGAAATGCTGAGGAGGAGGAGTAGGAGGACATAGGGTGACTTAGGAAAGCGATGGGAAGTGATTGGGAATGATGATGATGAGGAGGAGGAGGAGGGACATAGCGATGGGAAGCGAGGAGCTTGGTGGAGGGACATAGGGTGAATTAGGGAAGCGGTGGGGAATGATGATGATGATGATGATGATGATGATGATGATGATGATGATGAGGAGGAGGAGGAGGAGAGGAGGAGGAGGAGGAGGAGGAGGAGGAGGAGGAGGGGAAGAAGGAAGAGAGGACCAGGGGGGGAGAGGGGATGGGGAGTGGTGGGGGCACGATGTGGTGGAAGAGGAGGAGGAGGAGGAGGAGGAGGAGGAGGAGGAATTGGCGGATGATGAGGAGGAGGAGGAGGAGGCGGAGGAGGAGGAGGAGGAGGAGGAGGAGGAGGAGGAGGAGGAGGAGGAGGAGGACCAGTTTAAACCCAAGACTCATCAACGATATTGCAATCAACCTTCCCTCCAAGTTCCCTGTTCATAGGAGCCTACAAGGATCCTTCTTCACGGAAAGAAGAGCTCCATTGGAAAACAACCGCTTGAAAATCTCGAATTGTGCTAGAATGTCGTTCTTTGGGACTTCAACGCCGGGAATCGCCGTTACTGCTGCGTCTTGACGTGACAGAAGACCATCCCTGGGACGTCAACACCACGAATGAACGTAACTGTTGCGCCCTGATAGTCCGGCATCGTGCCAAAACGCAATTTCTGGGACGTTAGCGATGAGAATCCTTGAAACAGCTGTTAACTTTTAAAGCGCGTGTGCCGGCGCTGCGGCGAGAGCCACATTTCGAAAAGGAACCGCTTTTCATTTGTGAGCCTCATGCAATTGTTTAAGACGATTATGCGCGGCGCTAATGCGAGAGCAACGTTAAAAAAAGGAGCTGTCCTCCCTCCGTGAAGCTCTCGCAAATCTTATTGACTAATGTTCGCGGTGTTAAGGCGACAGCCACATTTTGAAAACGACGTGCCCTCCACTTGTGAAGCTCATGCATTTTTGATGACGGATGTGCGCGTCGCTAAGGCGAGAGCCACATTTTGAAGACGGCAGGCAATCCATCCATGAAATCGTTTCACATTTTTAAGACGGATGCGCGCGGCGCTAAGGCGATACCCACATTTGTTCAAAGGGGCCCGCCCCCATTCTGCGAAATTCCTGCAAATGGTTCAGACGAGTGTGCGCGGTGCTATGGCGATAGCCACATTTTGCAAATGAGCCGCCCTCCCTCCGTGAAGCTCTTGCACATCTGATTGACTAATGTGCGCGGTGTTAAGGTGACAGCCACAGACAGCTACATTTTGAATACGACCTGCCCTCCAATTGTGAAGCTCATACAAGTTTTCCCAACCATTTTGTGGTGTCCGGTGTTCGTTTTGAAGAGACAGCGTCCCGCGTTCCTTCCTCCTCTCTCCCTCCCCCTCCTCTCCCCCGAGGAGATCCAGCATCGCATCCAGCATCGCATCCAAGCTGCATGGGCGTGCTTCACAGCACAGACAAGAACTAACGAGCAAGCACTACCCATTCAAGCACAGACTACGACTATACCGTGGCACCGTCATGGACAAAACAGAACCCCTCAAACAGCAGCTGCGTCGCACGCAAAGACGGATGATCAGGGCGATTATCGGGACACCGCGGCGACACACGTCAGCAGCTTCACCAACGCATGCAGCCCCAGTGGCAGGCAAATCTGACAATGATGATCTCGACGGCAACGCCTCCGACGACTCCAGCGACCACGACGCCTCCAGCGACCCGCCGACTCCCTCAGACCCACCCCAAACAAGTGACGACAGCATCGACCCACCCCACCCGACTCCGACGCATCAGCAGGCGGCAGACGATGCCGAACTCTGGTCCGACTACATCCGCCGGTGCACCCACAGAGCGGAGGAGCTCATGAGCATGCACGACATCCCAGACGTCACCCAGATGCATCGCAAAATGGTTTGGCAGTGGGCAGCACGCGTAGCGACCCACCCATCGAATAGGTGGACACAACGAGTTCTGAATTGGAACCCCAACACGGACACAAAGCAACAGGGTTATCGAAAACACGTTGGCCAGCACAAGCGATGGGACGACGATATGCGGAAGTTTCTGCACATCGTGCATCGACAGGCTGGCCGAGATAACACACAGCGCAATGCCAACGACGCCACCCAACAGCGACGATACCTCCACCGCGACACCAACCATGTGAGGTGGCTCACAGCTGCGACACGGACGACATGGTGGAAGTCACTCGAGAGAGCCTTCGCCGCTGCATGATGTTACGAATTGTACCATGCAGCACTAACGGCCGACCACGCGACCACAAGCACCGACCACAACCAAGCATCGCCAAATCGACTACCGGCGACTTAGTCAGCATCAACACCAAACCCAGCGCAGACGACCAACACAGACTCCACCCAACGACGCGGCACCAACACACCGCGACATCGACTACAAGGATTCCTCCCCCTCCTCCCCCCCCGTTCGTTTCAAATAACTTTTTATGTCTCGCATGCACGGATTCCCATACACAGTAGTATTTCAAAGGCCACGGCCTCGTTCACCTGGTCTCTAGTAGGCCCGGACTGCTGTCCGCACCAGTGGTCGTTCGTTCGTTCGTTCGTTCCTCCCCCTCCTCCCTGTTCTGAGGGCTAATCCAACTTCGGCACGCCCCTCACATGTTTCGTGACCCTAGGGAGCTTCGCCGAAGGCCCCAGTGCCAGGGTTCGCATGGCACCGCCGCCTCCATTTCGGCACACCCCTCACATGCTTCGTAGCCGCAGATGGAGCTCCGCCGAAGGCCCCAGTGGCAGGGTTCGCATGGCACCGCCGCCTACACCCCTCACACGCTTCGTGGCCCCACAGGGACCTCCGCCGAAGTCCCCGCCCCCCCCCCCCAGGGGGTGGCATTCTGACTCGAAAGTTGCCCCAGGTCTTGGGGGCGACCCCCACCGGACCCTCCCACCCCCAGGTCGGAGGGGCGGCCTCTCTCAGGACCCTCAGGACCCCTCCCCTCGGGGACGGTTTCTCCCAGGAAGGGGTGCTTCCCCCAGGGGGGGGGTCGCAACCCCTGGGGTCCCCCCCCGGACTCCCCGTTGAGAACTCCCCCGGGCCCCCCCCCCCTCTCCAGCGGGGAAGGGATAAAAGGGAAGAGGTTTCCCTTCGACTCTATGAAATACGACGTTGCTTAGTTTTGCTGTGGCTCCCTCCAGGGAGGGGTCACAACCCCCTGGATCCCCTCCCAGGACCCCCCTCCAGGACCCCCCCCTGGCGAAGAAAGGATCAAAGGGAAGGGACTTCCCTTCGACTCATTTGCGACGCGGCTGAATTTCTCTTTGGCTAGCGCGTCTGAGGAGGAGGGCCCAGGGAGACGGGGGGAAGGGCGACGGCCACGACGACGACGACGAACGGAAGAGCGTCTTCCACACGCCGACAGGGTCGGCGGTTTCATAAGGAAAAAGGAAACGGAGCGGAGGAGGAAGAGAAGGAGGAACCGGAGGATGATGAGGACGATGAGTAAGGGGGGAGGCGGAGGAGAAGGAGCCAAAGGAGGAAGAGGTGGCGGAAGCGGAAGGGAGATGGAGGAGTGGTGGGAGCCGTTAGTGGGCCGCGAGTGGGGCGATGCCATGCTGCCAATGGGAGTTATCATTGGGACACTGTCGGCCGTGGTTCTCCGACTTGCAGCTCGTTCGGAGGGGCAGTTCGGCTGGTGTCGGCGCAAGATGTTTCAGAAGCAAGGGCCAGGACACCAGTTGGCGGCACTGCAATGCGACCGTCGTGGACGGCGTTTCTGGAAGAGTCTCTCCTTCAGGGATCGAGAAATTGGCTTTTTCTTCAGAGGATCGGAGGTGGATAGGCCTCCTACCCTGACACGTCGATTAGTGAATTGGCCGTTTTCGGTTCGCGAGAGGGCGTCGCGGCCGTTATTTTTGCGGGTCCAGATCCGTCGGTTTCGGTCCCAGGCCGTTTTCACTAAGGGAGGTTTACTAAAGTGAGGTCTGTCCACCGCCGAGAGGAGATGGCATTTCTTTCGGGTTTAGTTTTTTCACGCTGCAGTGTTTCCAACTCAAATCTAAGCCACGAGTTGGTACCTTTTGGTTCTGGCCTTCAGTGCAAGCCACTCCGCTGCAAGCCCAGTTGCTTGAGATGCCCATCAAAACTGGTCAGGTATCATGGAAGTTCAGGGGTCGGAGGCTGATTGGAACGATCATCGCCTATGCCCCTGATCCCCTACGTCGATATCCACACACCCTCCTACCCTGAATGTCTGTCTAAGCTGATTTGCTGCGCAGAGGAGCTTGCCGGCACAATAGACTGAGATGCATACGCAGGCCGCTTCAAGTATCGTCTATCTGAGGATGTCGGAGGCTTGTCGGAACGAGCACGTGGTCGTTGAAATCGTGGCGCCGATCTCACGACACAAATCGCGGCTCCAAGGCATGATTGAGGGGCCTGACCACCGCCTGACACCAAAGTTCTGCCTCCTTTCGCCGGGCCTGAGCTGTAGAGGGAATAGATGTGAGGCGGGGGCGAGCCCTTCGCCTACGGCTGGCCTGCCGGGCACACCCTCTGAGCAGCCAGTCTGGTTGCTGCTCCTTTTCCGCCTGGGCTCGTCGCACCGAATGCGTGCTCGAAGGCCGAAAAATGGAGCGGCTTTTCTTCCTCACATGCCTACCACTGGTGGCTTATTGCTTGCGTAACAAGTTGGTTGTGTGTGTGTGTGTCTTTTAGTCGGGGCAGTGGTTGTAGTGATAGCTGTAGTACTAGTGGTAGTAGGTAGTAGCTAGTAGGTTGTAGGCAGTAGGTAGTAGGTAGTATGTCGTAGGTCGTAGGTGTAGTAGGTAGTAGGTAGTGAATAGTAGGCAGTAGGTCGTAGGTAGCAGGTTATACTAGTAGCACGGGTAGTCGTAGTAGCAATAGTGGTAGTAGTAGTAGTAGTAGTAGTAGTAGTAGCAGTAGTAGTTGTAGTCGTAGTAGTAGTAGTAGTAGTAGTAGTAGTAGTCGTAGTAGTAGTAGTAGTAGTAGTAGTAGTAGTAGTAGTAGTAGTAGTAGTAGTAGTAGTAGTAGT
>CAUYUJ010006737.1:0-51547 GCA_963575745.1 Prorocentrum cordatum | reverse complement strand
CCCCCCCCCCCCCTCCAAATCGACCGGACCGGGCTCCCGGGGGAGGGGTTTGGGGAGGGGGAAGCATCTCACACGCCGATGATCCCCAAGGGGTCGGCGGATTTTGGCCTCTTCGGGCCCTCCTGGAGGACCTCTTGGAGGCCTCTTGGGCCGTCTGGGAGGCCTCTGGGGGGCCTCTTGGGCCGTCTTGGGCCGTCTTGGACTCTCTTGGGCCGTCTTGGAGGCCGTCTTGGGCCATCTTGGGCGGACTTGGAGGCCATCTTGGACCATCTTGGAGGCCATCTCGGGCCAGCTTGGCCATCTTGGAGGCCATCTTGGAGTGTTCCCCGAATCGGTTTGGAAAGCCTTCGGGGAACACGTGGGCGCCTTGAAGGTCATGGGCGATCTTTCGGCGATCTTTGGGGGCTCTTGGGCCGTCTCAGGCCGTCGGAAGGCCGAAAAGAAGGACATCTCAAAATCCGTTAAAAACCTACGACTAATCAATGTTTGTGGCCTCTTCTGGCCTTCCGATCTTTGGGGGCTCTTGGGCCGTCTCAGGCCGTCGGAAGGCCGAAAAGAAGGACATCTCAAAATCCGTTAAAAACCTACGACTAATCAATGTTTGTGGCCTCTTCTGGCCTTCCTGGAGGCCCTCTTTGGGGCCTCTTGGGCCCTTTTGGGCCAGCTTCGAGCCAGCTTCGGCCATCTTGGTGGGTTCCTGGCACGTCTGACGCCGTCGGGAGCAGTCTTGGGGGGCCTTTCTGGGCCAACGGGGGACCCTCGTGGGGCGCATCGGGGCAGTTTTGGAGGCCATCTTGGGCGTCTTGGAGGCTTCTTGGGCGTGTTGGAGGCCTCTTGGGCCGTCTTGGGGCCCTCTTGGGGCCATCCTGGAGGCCACTTGGGCCGTCATGGGGCTCTCTTGGGGGCCTCTTGGTCGATCTTGGGGGCCTCTTGGGCCGTCTGGAGCCGTCGGAATGCCGAGAAGAAACAAATTCCAAAATCTTTCAAACACCTTCGGAAAATCAATGATTTTTGCCTCTTCGGGCCCTCCTGGAAGACCTCTTGGGGGCATCTTGGGCCGTCTGGGAGGCCTCTTCCGTCTTGGGCCGTCTTGGACTCTCTGAGGCCCTCTTGGGGGCCGTCTTGGACCATCTTGGGCGGACTTGGAGGCCATCTGGGGCCGTCTTGGAGGTCATCATGGCCGTCTTGTGTGGCCGAACGTTGAGGCCAGACCTGCCAAGCCATCGGACCATGTGTTCCCCGAATCGGTTTGAAAAGCCTTCAGGGAACACGTGGGCGTCTTGAAGGATATCTTGGCAGTCTTGGAGGCCTCTTGGGCGATCTTTCGGCGATATATGGGTGCTCTTGGGCCGTCTCGGGCCGTCGGAAGGCAGACAAGAAGGAAACGTCAGCACCCGTCAACAACCTACGGACAATTAATGTTTTTGGCATCTTCTGGCCTTCCTGGGGGCCCTGAGGCAGAACAAAACAAACAAAACATGGAAAAAGCAAACAAAGCAACAAAAGCGGAGACTCTCTGCGATTTTCAAATCTACCACCAGAATGTAATTTATTTTAATTATATATTCTGGTCGTGGATTTGAAAAACGCAGAGAGTCTCAGCTTGTTTTGCTTTGTTTGCTTTTTCCTTTTTTTGGGGGGGGGGGGGGGGCGGGGGTCCCCTGGTATTTCCCCTGGGCCTCTGGCCCTGGGTAGGGCCAGGAGGATACCAGGGAAAGAGAAGCAAAACAAATAAACAAGGAACAGCAAACCAAGCTGAGACTCTCTACGTTTTTCAAATCTACCACCAGAATGTAATTGCTTTTAATTATATTCTGGTCGTGGATGTGAAAAACGCAGAGAGTCTCAGCTTTTTTTGCTTCTGTTGCTTTTTTTTTTTGTTGTTTGTTTTGTTTTTCCCCATGGTATTTTCCCTGGGCCTCTGGCCCTGGGTAGGCACATGAGGATACCAAAGAAAAAAGCAAACATAGCATTCAAACCAAGGAACAACAGAAAAAACACAACACAGCTGAGACTCTCTGCGTTTTTCAAATATACCACCAGAGTGTAATATAGTTTAATTGTATTCTGGTCGTGGATGTGAACAACGCAGAGAGTCGCAGCTTTTTTTTTTTTTTTTTTGGTGCTTCCCCTGGTATTTTCCCTGGGCCTCTGGCCCTGGGTAGGCCCAGGAGGACAACAGAGAACAACACAAACAACAAAAAAAACAAAAAAAACAAGGACAACGCAAACAAAGCAAAAAAAGCTGAGACTCTCTACGTTTTTCAAATCTACCACCATAATGTAATTGATTTTAATTGTATTCTGGTCGTGGATGTGAAAAACGCAGAGAGTCTCAGCTTTGCTTGTTTTTGTTGCTTTTTCCCTTTTTTGTTTTTTTTGTTTTTCCCCTGGTATCCTCCTGGGCCTCTGGCCCTAGGTAGGCCCAGGAGGATAACAGAGAACAAAACAAAACACAACAAACAAAAAGGAAAAAAGCAAAACAGCAAAAAAAGCTGATACACTCTGCGTTTTTCAAATCTACCACCAGAATGTACTTGATTTTAATTGTACTCTGGTCGTGGATTTGAAAATCGCAGAGAGTCTCAGCTTTTTTTGCTTTGTTTTTTTTTTGTTGTTGTTTTTTTCCCTGGTATCCTCCTGGGCCTCTGGCCCTGGGTAGGCCCAGGAGGATACCAGGAAAAAAAGCAAAACTAGCAAAACAACCAAGGAAAAAACAAAAAAAAACAAAAAAAGCTGAGACTCTTCGCGTTTTTCAAATCTACCACCAGCATGTAATTGATTTTAATTGCATTCTGGTCGTGGATTTGAAAATCGCAGAGAGTCTCAGCTTTTTTTGCTTGTTTTGCTTTTTCCCTGTTTTTTTCCCCCCCCTGGTATCCTCCTGGGCCTCTGGCCTTGGGTTTCAAATGGAATTCCTTTTGTGATGGTTACAAATTTAATCGAATTGTAATCCGCCAAAGGATCCAATTTGTGGAGATTCAAAAAAGAAAAAGAGAAAGAAAGAGATAGAGAGAGAGAGAGAGAGAGATGGAAAGAAAGAGAGAGAGAGAGAGAGAGAGAAACGGAAAACAGAAAAAGAGACGGGGACAGAGAAAGAAACGCAAACAAGCAAGAACGACCCCAAGTCAAATAGGGTGAATTTTCTCCCTTTCCCCCCCCCCTCAGAAATCGTGGGGGGTAGGGGTAGGGTTCGCATGTGGATCCCTACCAGCTCGTCCCGCCGGCGGCCCGAGAACGCGTGCGCTCGCCCCCGCCGCCGATCTAAGATCGGGTCTGGCCAGGACCCCAGGGAAGAGGACCCGGGTAGTGGTAGGGCCCCGGAGCCCCTGGATGGGCCAGAATCACTAGACCAGGTTTGCGGCCCAGAGGCTGACACCGACACCAACATCGGCGGTGTGCCTCCACCGAGAGGGAAGAGGATCCCGATCTCGGTGATGGCGGTCATATTCTGGCTTCCAAGGTGACCGAAAGATTGCCACCAACACCGAGATCCAGGATCAGCTTCCCCATGTGGAGGCAAACCTCTGTGTTGGTGTTGGTGCCCATTGCTGGGCCTCCAACAAACTTGGATGAAGAGGTGAAGTAACAAAGTGCACACACACATGCACACACGCAGACGCAGCCACACTTGTTTGGCGTCGCGACCATGCGCGCGCGCGGCGGCGCGGCGTAGGGCAAGTCAAGCGGAGAGCAGCGCGCGGCCCGGGCCAGCTCGGATCCGCCCATAGGGGATCGAACGGCAACTCTCTACACACACACGCACACAGGCATATTGAATTGCCGTCGACCCAACCCGCCACCGCGCCTGGGTCGTTGAGAGTCTCGGGGTCTCCTGAAAGGCCTTGGAGGCACCTTCGGGTGGAGCCTCCTGAGGTTTCCTAGGGGCCTCTTGGGGGCCTCTGGGGGCTTCTTGGCAGCGTCTTGAGGGCACCTTTGAGAAATCTTGGTGGCCTCTTAGGGGTCTTGGGTCCATCCTGGAGGGGGGCTTCCCGCGGTCTGGCATTTGCGCACTTTTTGGTCCCCTCTCGCGGCCGTCTTGGTCGCCTCGTGGACCTCTTATGGGAGCGCCGTTTTGTTTCTTGGACACTCTTGAGATCGAAGAGGCGGGGATGTTGGCATTGTACAAACAAAGCTATCGAAGACGCCTACGGCGAATCACCGGCGTCCCCTGCCTTCTGGAATCGCCCATTTGGCCGAGCGATGCGGCAAGAGCTCTGCCAGGCTATCGGACC
This sequence comes from Prorocentrum cordatum, assembly GCA_963575745.1. Lineage (NCBI taxonomy): Eukaryota > Dinophyceae > Prorocentrales > Prorocentraceae > Prorocentrum > Prorocentrum cordatum. Next base: position 47,312 of record CAUYUJ010006737.1, on the reverse strand, counting down.
ATGTGTCCCCCAGCCGTTGTGGAAACCCCTCGGGGAATACTTGGGGGAGGATGGCGGGGACGATCAGGAGGATGAGGGGGAGGAGGAGGAGGAGGAGGAGGAGGAGGAGGAGGAGGAGGAAGAGGAGGAGGAGGAGGAGGAGGAGGAGGAGGAGGAGGAGGAGGAGGAGGAGGAGGAGGAGGAGAAAGATGAGGAGGAGGAGGAGGAGGATCTTGGGAGCCTCTGGAGGCACTCTTGGGGCCTCCTGGGAGCTTCCTGGGAGTCTCTTGGAGGCATCTTGGGGGCTTCCTTGGGCCTCTTGGTGGGCTTTGGGTTCTTCTCGGGGGTCTCTTTGGCAGTCTTAGGACATTCCTGGTCCGTTTGACGCCGTCGGAAGCCGTCTTGGGGGCCTCTCTGGGCCGACTTAGGGCCCTCTTGGGGTTGTCCAGGGCCGTCTTGCAGGCCATCTTGGGCATCTTGGAGGCCTCTGGGGCCGTCTTGGGGCCGTTTTGGATGCCTCTTGGGCCGTTCTGGGGCCATCTTGGAGGCCTCTTGGGCGATCTTGGGGCGATCTTGGGAGGCTCTTGGGCCGTCTCTGGCTGTCGGAAGGCCGAAAAGAAGCAACTGCCACAATCTTCCAAACTACTAAGGGAAATCAATGCTTGTGGCATCTTGGGGTCCTCTTGGGAGACCTCTTGGGGCATCTTGGAGGACTCTTGGGCCGTCTAGGGGCCATCTTGAGCGTTTTGAAGCGATCGTTCGGCGACGCGGGGCCCTCTTGTGCCGTACTCGGGGCCTCTTGGGGCTTTCTTGGTCCGTCCTGGGGCCTTCTTGGGTCCGAGAAATTTATGCGGGAAGCCGCGGGGGAGCCCAGAGGGTACGCGGGAAGCCCCAGTAGATTTCAAAGTTTGAGGCCCACGTCACGTAACTATTCTTCAGGAGTGTTTTCGGGATGAGGCAGAGGACCTGAGGACACGCCCACTCCGTGCTCAGTGGCACGGAGGCGGATAATTTTCAATGGGTGCAAATGCCATACGGCCAGTTCCGCCGACCCTGATAACATCAGAGTTTAGGCGCAAAAGGGGATTGTGGGGTGAAGGCTTGAAGATGATCATCTAGCGAATGGTCTTTAGCCCATCCCGCCACTGCGATTGGGTTGTGCTTCAGAGGCCTCGGGGACGATTTGGGGCCACTTAGGGGGGATCCTGGGGGTCGTTGTGGCCCACTTGGGTGCGTCTTGGGGGCCTTTTGGGGTCCTCTCGGGACCATCTTCGGGCCTCTTTGGGGTCTTAGGATTATGTCGGAAGGGCTATCTTCAGCAGCGCAGCCGTATCGCGTTTCTTGGGCCCGCCTCCATGGTTATCCTGGGTTCGTCTAAGGAGTCGTCTTGGGGTCGTGTAGGAGACCTCCTGGGGGGCCTCTTGAGCCGTCTTGTCTGGTCTTGGGGGTCTCCTGGGCCGCCTTGGATGCTCTTGCGACCGGTGTGCCGATAATGCTAGCACCTACTCCAAAGCCAAAGGGGCTCAGCTGAGTTGGGCCTCCTGGGTTTGCCCCTGCGGCCTCCAAGACGGTCCGCGAGGCTCCAAAGAGTGCCGACCTTGGCCGAGGTCGGCCCCGACATGGCTCCGGCGGGCCTCGAGTGCCCACGGGGCCCGAAGATATGCCCAGCCTGGCCCGAAGGTCGCCCAGGTCGCTCCAGGCAGGGTTGGGGGCGGGCCTCCCTCCAACACGGGGGGGAAGGGCTCGCACGGAAGGGGCCTCCCTTCGACGCGATTGCGACCTTGGTCGATCCACCCACTTTTTTCTGTAAGAGCGGTTTTTTAAAGGCAGATCTGCCTTCAAAAAATGGTCTACTCTGTAAGTACGGTTTTTTGAAGGCAGGTCTGCCTTCAAAAAACCGTTCTTACAAGGCAGATCTGCCTTCAAAAAAACATTCTTACAGAGTAGACCAGTCTTTCCTCCTTGAAGGCAGATCTGCCTTCAAAAAACCGTTCTTACAGAGTAGACCAGTCTTTCCTCCTTGCAGGTAGGTAGGGTCCGCGAGCTTGGAGGGCCTGGCCGCAGGGAAAGCGGGGGAGAGCACAACATGTTCGGCCGCCCCAAAGCTGAAGGCCTCCAGGGCTGCACGCGCGAGCCCCCGGACCGCTCCAGGACGGGCTCATGGGACCGTCTGGGAGCACGTTGGAAGTTTGGATTCCGAACCACGCCCCCCAGACCTCTGGATAAGGCATGCGGGCATCCCAAATTCGCGCGGAATCGCAGAGGAATTTTGGAGATCAGGGGTCTGGGGGGGTCAGAGGTTATTTTTAGCATTCAATATCCAGGACTCGCAGGGACCTGCGGACACTCCACTTAGTGCCCGCAGCACGGTGGCAGGTACGGTACAGAACGCACCCCCCCAAAGGGTATACCCCCCAATATCAAGCGGCAACCGTAGAATTTGGCAATCAGGAGGGGCAACTGTCTTCGAGACGAGGAAGAACCCCTGAGTGCAAGCATCGGTGAAAGTGCATGTGCTCATCAGGGCCCATCGCAGCAACGGCAAGACAACGCAAAGGAGCGTCCGCTCTAATGTCCTGCCCGCCCCCACCCACCGGTTAGGGTCCCGCCCGCCCGACTCGCTCGTTAGGGTCCCGCTCGCCCGACCCGCCCGTTAGGGTCCCGCCCGCCCGATACGCCCGACGGGAAGTGCAGAGACAGAGGAACACGCACAGGAAGGTGAGAAGGAAGGGGAAGGGAGAGGATGGGGACGGAGAGAAGGAGGACGGCATGTCAGAGCGAGCGCATCACAAGCATACTGCTGGCGCATCTTGGTAACAGGACGATGGGGCAGTTGCACGTCAATAGTACAGTACCGAGGATCACGCCAAAATTACCCTGCGACGTACCGAACCCACGTGCATCAAATGGCAAGAGGAGTATGCCAACATTAGCAGGAACAACGACAGTGTAGACGCGGCGATTTGCTGTGCAAGCTACATGGGATGCGCATGCGTTGCACGATTCACAGGACGACGATCGAAATAACGAGGCTTGAGGCCCCAGGATCGAAGAAGAACGGGTACGGGAACGAGGGGTAGGAGAGGGATGGAATGGAGGGCGGGGGGGGCGAAAGGCCATCGCGGAAGCAGCAGCATGCATGGAGAAGGTGAGGCGGGGAATAGGACGACGATGAAAGTGGCGGGAGGAGACAGAAGACTGCCGCGTTTTTCAAGTGCGAGCTAAACCCGCAGCGCTGCCTGCGCCATGTCGTCGCAGAGTTCCACATGATAAAACTTGTTTAGAGTGCAAGGAACGAGCGAGGCGTAGCTCGCCCGCTAGCTTCTCCGCCTCCTTCCCGCACATTTCAGCGCGGGAGCTGAACGCTCGCAGGCGCGCCGCCAGGTCTGCGGGCGGCCCGCGGGAAAGAAACTCAAGGCCGGGGTCGCGTATCATCAATCGGTTGTCCATCGTCCAAAGTTGCACTGGCGACGCACTGGTTCAACGCGGTGGAGGGAGCATCATCACGCGCGTGCCTGAAGGCCACGCAGGTACAGTGCACGCGCGATTGGGACTTCAGGTCGATCACGCGCGTCTCCACCAGGCTTAGCAACACCGCGCGACTGAGAATCTCACTGCGGTCTGCCATGCTGCTGTCCGCGAATGCAATGCGCTGCTTGCAAGTAAGGCGGCGGCGTCCACTTGTCTCAGAAGATGTTCCCGCGGGCCCGAAGGGAGACCGCCAGTTCGAGCCGCGGCGCCGGCAGGCCAGATAAGGATCATGCAACAGCAAAGACGATGACAGAGCAACGAGGTATCGGCGAGTGCATGGCCGGCCTCCGTTTCCTGCACTTCTTTCTTATAGTTCCCCTAGCTCATCGAGCTCAGCAGATGTTTCTGCGGGCCCGAAGGGCGACCGCCAGCTCGAGTCGCAGCGCCGACGAGCTGCGTCCACATCAGGCAACACCCCAGGAGACACTGGCACACAACGATTTGACGTCAGTCAGTGCCAGACCACTCCATGTCTAGTTCCTCGCACACGTACAGTCGATCGCAGATGCGGGATAATCGAAGTAGAATGACGGGTCCAATCTGCGTCCGCGTAGGACGTCACTATGCTGGACCCCGCAGCAGGTCTCGAAAGTGGCGACAGTTTCATGGGCCCCACAGCAGCCCTCGAAAGTGGCGACAGTTTCACAGATCGTAGCCCCCCAGCGCTGGCGAGGTCTAATCTGAGTCCCCGTAGGACGTCACTCCGCTGGGCCCCCCAGCAGCCCTCGAAAGTGGCGACAGTTTCACAGATCGCAGCCCCCCAGGGATGGCGAGGTCTAATCTGAATCCCCGTAGGGCGTCACTCCGCTGGGCCCCCCAGCAGCCCTCGAAAGTGGCGACAGTTTCACAGATCGCAGCCCCCCAGGGATGGCGAGGTCTAATCTGAGTCCCCGTAGGGCGTCACTCCGCTGGGCCCCCCAGCATCCCTCGAAAGTGGCGACAGTTTCACAGATCGCAGCCCCCCAGGGATGGCGAGGTCTAATCTGAATCCCCGTAGGGCGTCACTCCGCTGGGCCCCCCAGCAGCCTCGAAAGTGGCGACAGTTTCACAGATCGCCGCCCCCCAGGGATGGCGAGGGGCGAGCTAGGTAAAAGGCAAGCGAGAAGAGGACGAGCAAAGAGAGGAGGAGAAGGGAAGCAAGAGAGGAGAGCAGGAACGAAAAGAGGAGGAGAGGGGGCGGGAGGAGGAGGAGGAAGGTGGAGACCACAGTGCTCTATTCAAAACGAGTACCCAACGCAGGACGGTTGGGAAAAATAATACCAGGGTTCACGGTGTGCGTGTATGGGGGCACTTCTCTAGGCCTCCCAAGTGGGGTCCGAGTAGATGGGGTCGGAGGATCGCTCGGCATCGCCGATGCATCGGCGATCCGGTTCGATGTGGATCCTGTTTTGCTTCACGCCGACGTCGCCGATGCATCGTCGATGCGGCGCGATCCTCCGACCCCATCGACACCGATCATACATCTTAAGAGACAACGAAAATGCTTGACGCTTCGCGTATCCCCACCAGCTTCGTAGCCATTTTGGCTCAAGCCATTTTGGCTCAAGCCATTTTGACCTAAGGTATTTACAGTATGGCTCAAGCCGCGGTGCCGTGTCTTCTCGGATGCTGGGCATCGGCCGAGGGTCTCGAGAAGGCGTTATGTCCCTCGAAGCGTCGATCAAGAACTGCGGTCGGACAAAACAATGGAGCGTAGCACTGCGGTTGCTCCGCGAAGGACTTCGATTAGGTGTGCAACTTGTCCCAGGCCACTACATTGCGATTGCCAGCGCATGCAGAAAAGGCGGGCAATGGCAACACGCGCTTTCAGTGCTCAGTGACATGTGGAAGGCGAAGCTGGAGCCCAACGTCATCTTTTGTACAATGCAGGGGCCCGTGCGTGCGGGAAGGGTCCCTGTCTCGATGGGCTTAAAATGCCCCACAACGGCTCCGGGGACGCCCCAGAGGCGCTCACGCGGCCCCAGAGGCGCCCAGGACGGCCCCAGACACCCCTAAAACGGCCCAAGAGCGCTCCAAGAAAACTCCAGACCGCCGAAAACGGGCCCGACAAGGCCCAGGAGGCCTCCACGACGGCCCCAGAGACGCTCAAGAGGCGTCCCAGGATGGCCCCCACAGGTCCAAATCATTGTTTTTTCCAGCGAAAAACGTCCAATTTTAGCACGCACTGCTTGTCGGGAGTATGGCGCAGAAGATGGGACAAGAGGCCCCCGCGACCGCCCCAAGACGGCCCAAGAGGCCCCCCAGAGGCACGAAAACCGGCCCGCGAGAGCGTCCAGAGACCCAAGAGGCGCCCAACACGGCCCCCAGGCGGCCCCAAGAGGTTCCCAGGAGGCGCCCAGGACGGCCCCAGACACCCCCAAGACGGCCCAAGAGCGCTCCAAGAGAGCCCAAGACCGCCGAAAACACACCCAAGACGGCCCAGGAGGCCTCCACGACGGCCCCAGAGACGCCCAAGAGGCGTCCAAGGATGGCCCCCAGAGGCGAAAATCATTGTTTTCCCGAAGAAAAACGCTCACTTCCAGCATGCGCTGCTTCACGGGAATATGGCGCAGAAGCTGGTTCCAGGTCCCCACGACCGCCCCAAGACGGCCCAAGAGGCCCCCAAGACGCACGAAAACCGGCCCGAGAGGGCGTCAAGAGAGCCCAAGAGGCGCCCACAACGGCCCCAGGGTGACACCAAGAGGCTCCCAGGACGGCCCCAGGTATCCCCAAGACGCTCCAAGAGCGCTCCACGACAAGCCAAGACTGCCTTTTGCGGCGCCAAGACGGCCCAAGACGCCTCTACGACGGCCCAAGAGACGCCGAAGAGGCTTCCCAGGAGGGCCCCAGGAGGGCCCCGAGACGGCCCAAGACGCACCCAAGACAGCCCCAAGAGCAGTTAACAATGGCCCAAGACGGCCCCACCGCCCCGTCTCCAAGACGGCTGTAGATGCCCCCACCGCCCCGTCTCCAAGCCTTTCCGTTTGGACAGTCTCCAAGACGGTCTCTGGGCCGTCAGGGACGGCTCCAGAGGCGCCCGAGACGGCTCAAGAAACACCAAAGACAACCCCAAGAGCGCCCAATATTTGCCCAAGATAGCTCCAAGACTGTCCCAAGATGCCGAGAGGCGCCCAAGACGGCCCCACATCGCCCCAAGACGGCCCAAGACGCACTCAAGATTGCCCAAGAGGGCTTCAAGAGACCCCCAGGAGGACGAAAAGGGCCCCCAAGCGGCCCCCAAGAGGCGTTGGATGCTTCTCTCTTGGGGAGCGTCGAACTTCCAGTATCGTCTTGGGGGCTTCTTGGACCCACTGCGAGCCATCTCTGCGCCATTTGGAAACGTCTTGGGGCGGTGCGCTCGAAAGGTCGATTCGTGTCCTCGCACTGGGACCCGTCTTAGGGAGTTACGTTTTGCCGCCCTCTTGCGGGCCTCCTAGGCCGCGCCCACTGGCCCCGTTGTCACCACACTACCACATGAAATTATCACTCGGCCCCGGCGAAGAGCAGATAACTTCTCACGGCTGCCCTCCCCGCAGAAGCTATGATGAACACAGACTGCGGCGTCAGAAACAGCTGTCATGCCTACATGGGTGCGCTTCCATTGGCACCGCCTCCACCACCGCGTTCCTGCCTTCAGGCCTGCTTGCCTGCATCCCTCGCCCACCCCCTCCAGCGGCCACCTCCTCCATCCACACCGTCCCCTCCAACCTCCCCTTACCCGCGAGGCCCCAGAGACGCTCGTCTTCCACGTCCAAGCCATGGCGGGCAGATTCCGCGGCCGGAAGGCCGTGGGTTAGCCCTAGTCAGCTACAATGCTGGGATCAGCGCGTGCGAGAAGGGCGAACAATGGCAGCGGGCCCTGGCGCTGTTGAGCGAGATGTGGGAGGCGAAACTGGAGCTAGACGTCATCAGCTATAGTGCTGGGATCAGCGCGTGCGCGAAGGGCGAGCAGTGGCAGCGGGCCCTGGCGCTGCTGAGTCAGATGTGGGAGGCGAAGCTGGAGCCCAACGTCATCAGCTATAGTGCTTCGATCAGCGCGTGCGAGAAGGGCGAGCAATGGCAGCGGGCCCTGGCGCTGCTGAGCGAGATGTGGGAGGCGAAGCTGGAGCCCAACGTCATCAGCTATAGTGCTGGGATCAGCGCGTGCGAGAAGGGCGAGCAATGGCAGCGGGCCCTGGCGCTGCTGAGCGAGATGCGGGAGGCGAAGCTGGAGCCCAACGTCATCAGCTATAATGCTGGGATCAGCGCGTGCGCGAAGGGCGAGCAGTGGCAGCGGGCCCTGGCGCTGCTGAGCGAGATGCGGGAGGCGAAGCTGGAGCCCAACGTCATCAGCTATAATGCTGGGATCAGCGCGTGCGAGAAGGGCGAGCAGTGGCAGCGGGCCCTGGCGCTGCTGAGCGAGATGTGGGAGGCGAAACTGGAGCTAACGTCATCAGCTATAATGCTGGGATCAGCGCGTGCGAGAAGCTGGGCGTCATCAGCATGCTGGGGTCAGCGCGTGCAGGGCGGCAGCGGGCCTGGCGCTGCTGAGCGAGATGTGGGAGGCGAAGCTGGAGCCCAACGTCATCAGCTAATGCTGGGATCAGCGCGTGCGAGAAGGGCGAGCACTGGCAGCGGGCCCTGGCGCTGTGAGCGAGATGTGGGAGGCGAAGGAGCCCGTCATCAGCTATAGTGCTGGGATCAGCGCGTGCGAGAAGGGCGAGCAATGGCAGCGGGCCCTGGCGCTGCTGAGCGAGATGCGGGAGGCGAAGCTGGAGCCCAACGTCATCAGCTATAATGCTGGGGTCAGTGCGTGCGAGAAGGGCGAGCACTGGCAGCGGGCCCTGGCGCTGCTGAGCGAGATGTGGGAGGCGAAGCTGGAGCCCAACGTCATCTTTTGTACAATGCAGGGACCCGTGCGTGCGGGGTGGGTCCCTGTCTCGATGGGCTTAAAATGCCCCACAACGGCTCCGGGGACGCCCCAGAGGCGCTCACGCGGCCCCAGAGGCGCCCAGGACGGCCCCAGACACCCCTAAAACGGCCCAAGAGCGCTCCGGACCGCCGAAAACGGCCCCGACAAGGCCAGGAGGCCTTCACGACGGCCCCAGAGACGCTCAAGAGGCGTCCCAGGATGGCCCCCACAGGTCCAAATCATGGTTTTTCCAACGAAAAACGTCCAATCTTAGCACGCACTGCTTGTCGGGAGTATGGCGCAGAAGATGGGACAAGAGGCCCCCGCGACCGCCCCAAGACGGCCCAAGAGGCGCCCCAGAGGCACGAAAATCGGCCCGCGAGAGCGTCCAGAGACCCAAGAGGCACCCAAAACGGCCCCCAGGCGGCCCCAAGAGGTTCCCAGGAGGCGCCCAGGACGGCCCCAGACACCCCCAAAACGGCCCAAGAACGCTCCAAGAGAGCCCAAGACCGCCGAAAACACACCCAAGACGGCCCAGGAGGCCTCCACGACGGCCCCAGAGACGCCCAAGAGGCGTCCAAGGATGACCCCCAGAGGCGAAAATCATTGTTTTCCAGAAGAAAGCGCTCACTTCCAGCATGCGCTGCTTCACGGGAATATGGCGCAGAAGCTGGTTCCATGTCCCCACGATCGCCCCAAGACGGCCCAAGAGGCCCCCAAAACGCACGAAAACCGGCCCGAGAGGGCGTCAAGGGAGCCCAAGAGGCGCCCACAACGGCCCCAGGGTGACACCAAGAGGCTCCCAGGACGGCCCCAGGTATCCCCAAGACGCTCCAAGAGCGCTCCACGACAAGCCAAGACTGCCTTTTGCGGCGCCAAGACGGCCCAAGACGCCTCTACGACGGCCCAAGAGACGCCGAAGAGGCTTCCCAGGAGGGCCCCAGGGCCCCGAGACGGCCCAAGACGCACCCAAGCCAGCCCCAAGAGCAGTGAACAATGGCCCAAGACGGCCCCACCGCCCCGTCTCCAAGACGGCTGTAGATGCCCCCACCGCCCCGTCTCCAAGCCTTTCCGTTTGGACAGTCTCCAAGACGGTCTCTGGGCCGTCAGGGACGGCTCCAGAGGCGCCCGAGACGGCTCAAGAAACACCAAAGACAACCCCAAGAGCGCCCAATATTTGCCCAAGATAGCTCCAAGACTGTCCCAAGATGCCGAGAGGCGCCCAAGACGGCCCCACATCGCCCCAAGACGGCCCAAGACGCACTCAAGATTGCCCAAGAGGGCTTCAAGAGACCCCCAGGAGGACGAAAAGGGCCCCCAAGCGGCCCCCAAGAGGCGTTGGATGCTTCTCTCTTGGGGAGCGTCGAACTTCCAGTATCGTCTTGGGGGCTTCTTGGACCCACTGCGAGCCATCTCTGCGCCATTTGGAAACGTCTTGGGGCGGTGCGCTCGAAAGGTCGATTCGTGTCCTCGCACTGGGGCCCGTCTTAGGGAGTTACGTTTCGCCGCCCTCTTGCGGGCCTCCTAGGCCGCGCCCACTGGCCCCATTGTCACCACACTACCACATCAAATTATCATTCGGCCCCGGCGAAGAGCAGATAACTTCTCACGGCTGCCCTCCCCGCAGAAGCTATGATGAACACAGACTGCGGCGTCAGAAACAGCTGTCATGCCTACATGGGTGCGCTTCCATTGGCACCGCCTCCACCACCGCGTTCCTGCCTTCAGGCCTGCTTGCCTGCATCCCTCGCCCACCTCCCCCTCCAGCGGCCACCTCCTCCATCCACACCGTCCCCTCCAACCTCCCCTTACCCGCGAGGCCCCAGAGACGCTCCACTTCCACGTCCAAGCCATGGCGGGCAGATTCCGCGGCCGGAAGGCCGCGGGTCAGCCCTAGTCAGCTATAATGCTGGGGTCAGCGCGTGCGAGAAGGGCGAGCAGTGGCAGCGGGCGTTGGCGCTGCTGAGCGAGATGTGGGAGGCGAAGCTGGAGCTAAACGTCATCAGCTATAATGCTGGGATCAGCGCGTGCGAGAAGGGCGAGCAATGGCAGCGGGCCCTGGCGCTGCTGAGCGAGATGTGGGAGGCGAAGCTGGAGCCAGACGTCATCTATACTACAATGCAGGGCCCCGCGCGTGCGAGAAGTGCGATTCTGGTCAAATGGCGTAGCAGGCCCAAGACACGCCAAGAGGGCCCCAAGAGGCCCCCAAGACGGCCCCAGAGGGCCCTGGGACGCTCCAAGATGAGCCCAGGACGCGCCAAGAGGGCCTCAAGAGGCCCCCAAGAAGGCCCCAGAAGGCTCCGGGACGCCCCAAGATGGGCCCAAGACGCCGAAGATTGGGCCAAGACGGCCCCAGAGGCGGCCAAAAGGCCCCAATACGCCTCCCACGAGGCTTCCCAGCAGGGCCCCGAGCGGGAGAAATCGTCGATTTCGATTGTGTTTTTCGATGTTTTCCGCATTCTCCCCTTTTCGCCGTCCCTGCGCTCCAAGACGGCCCAAGAGGTCCCCAAGACCGCTCCAAGACCACCGACGAGGCCCGCAAGAGGGCCTCAAGACGGGCCGGCAGTGGCAGCGGGCTTTGGCGCTGATGAGCGAGATGTGGGAGGCGCAGCTGGAACCCAAGGTCATCCTTCTACAGTTCAGCGCCTCCTGCGTGTCATTTTTCCAGCCTCCTCTGGGTACCAAGAGCCAGAATAAATGACCTGACCGCTCCAAGACGTCCCAGGAGGGTCTCAAGACGGTCCAAGATGGCCCTGGACGCCTCCAGGCGGTCCACGGGGTCGCTAACATGGTTTTCAGACGGCTCAACAGGGTCCCAGATATCTCCAAGAGGCCCCGCAGCCGAGAAGGCCCCGAGAGGCCAAAATCGTCAATTCTAGACGCTTCGCGTAACCCCACCACTTTGGCGCCCTTCCACTCGTTGGATCTGGGCTGACGCATCTCAGTTGTGGAAGGTTCTCCTGTCACGCTCCACACCCTGGATGCGCGTTCTGGCGTCGCGACTTCGTGTCTCCGCCAGAATGTTCCGCTGGACTTATGTCCCCAGTCAGTCTGTGGTACCCGTCAGACTCCCTGGAGCGATGTCCTCGGGAACGTTCCTTTCTGTTCGCATCTGGACTTCTGGGAACGCCTCACGCGCCATTTTGGCTGCGCTGGGTCTCCTCGGTGCCTGTCCTCAGGCTCGTTGGATGCACCGTTGCATGCCCGTCCTGGGGCTGTCTCAGCCTCCCTGGATTGCACGTCGGCTGCCGCCCTGGGCGCTGCCTCCCTCGCCGCCTGATCCGCGGCCCCCGCGCGCGCTTGGCAGTTTAGTCGCGGCCGTAGCCCGCCCGCGACCTCCCGCCGCTGGCGCTTCCGCCTGCGGCTGTAAAAAATTATCCCGGCAAAGCAACCTAACAGCGATGTGTAGGAGCATATCTGGAAGCATTCCCCTTAAGATTCAGATGAGAATCCAGTTGTAGAATTCTGCTGTTCTCGCAGTCGTAGTCGCATTCGCGATGACAGTCGCAGTGGCAACGGCAGTCGCAGTCACAGCCTCAGCCTCAGCCTGCCTCAGCCTCAGCCTCAGCCTGCCTCAGCCTCAGCCTGCCTCAGCCTCAGCCTCAGCCTGCTTCAGCCTCAGCCTCAGTCTGCCTTCGGCCTCGGCCTCAGCCTCAGCCTGCCTCAGCCTCAGCCTGCATCAGCCTCAGCCTCAGCCTCAGCCTGCCTCAGCATCAGCCTGCCTCAGCCTCAGCCTCAGCCTCAGCCTGCCTCTGCCTCAGCCTCAGCCTGCTTCAGCCTCAGCCTCAGTCTGCCGTCGGCCTCGGCCTCAGCCTCAGCCTGCCTCAGCCTCAGCCTGCATCAGCCTCAGCCTCAGCACGAAGCGACCCAGCTAGAAGGACAAAGCGCTGAATGTACACCGATGTGTTCGACGACTGCGTATGTAATGATGTGACGATATACAGACTGAGCCCTTCGTGAATGTCTACATGTTTTTCTGACGCCTACAAACGGCGCTGACGTGTGTGAGAAAATTGTCCGCGCAGCAAAAGCCGGCGAAGCGTGCGGGAGCTCGCATGCTGAGACAGACTACGTCTGCAGACCGCCAGCTGCAAAAGGTTGCGAGCGGCTCTTGGAAGATGTTTACGGAACGGAGCTACGGTGTCTGAAAACATTGGCATCGAAGCGAAGAGCCTCGGAGCCCTGCAACCTGAGAAACACCGCAGGAACTCGCATACTGAAAAGGAATGCATTGCAAACCGCACGCTGCGAACCCTGCAGGCTGAGAAGCACCGCAGGATGTCGCATGCTGAAAAGCACTTGTACTGCAGAGCGCTAGCACTCCATCTCGGGCTCGGACCCCCCCGTCCTGATCCAGAACGTGTCCGGCCACGGCCTGAAAATGCCGTTCCAACTCCCGAGGATCAGCTGGCACTCCGGCTCTGGGACACTCCAGTACGTCTTGAGCACCTTGAGCCAGGCCCCATCTCGGGATCCCCACAGCACGCTGTACTTGACCGAGACCGTGCCGAACTCATAACAATTGACCTCCGAAGGACCTGCGAGTGCAGGCTGAGAAACACCACGCGATTGCAGGGCACGGCATTGCGTGTCACATGAGTGCAGGCTGAGAAGCACCACATCTCGTTTGCCAGAGATCACTCCCAGGTTATTTGATCCCGCAACGCCAGCCACGGCGTAGCTGCCACAGGGGCCGCAGATAGCAACGGTTCGGTCACCCAATTGGCGTTCCGGTGAGTCACAATTCGCGTGTGGCTCCACGAGCCTGTGTAGCGCGATTTGCGGGGCACCAGTGTGCTGTAGGTGTTGTTGCCGTAGCAGAAGACGGCCTCTGGAGCCCAGTGCGGATTCCAGCGGACAGCGTAGACCCTGTGGACGCCATTGCGGATGACGTCGCGCGCATCTTCGATATGTGCCACCCATCGAAGCCAGTCAAATGCTGAGCCATCGGTGATGTCAACAGCACCTGGGGCAGTCTCGCCATGGTGGTAGTGCAACAGCGATTGGAGAGCGGCGCTGGCTTCGTCGCGGCCCACAATCTGGCGCGAGCAGGCTGCCTCTTGCAGGTGCTCCTGTGTGAAGAGCAGTGGGGCATCACCGCCAGTCTCGGCAGGCTGAGCAGCGCCACCGTCAGGCACGGCAGTCTGAGCAGCGCCGCCACGAGGAACATGAGGCTGAGCAGCGCCAGGCTCAGGCACGGCAGGCTGAGCAACGGCGCGTGGTGGACCGACATAGGTGGGCTCATCGGGTCGGCCGTTCTTATGGTAATGCAGGCGCATGGCTGAACCGTCTGCACGACGGAACTCGAAGAAGTGCCTGCCGTGGCCATCCGTGTTGGAGTAGTTAGGGTCGCGCTCTGTCTCGATGATGCGAAAGAGAACCTGGGCGATGCCCTGCCCGATTATGCGCTCAGCGAAACCCGGAGCGGCAGACCGAAGCAGTTGCTTCCAGTCGTAGGACGGGTCGTTTGTTACGTCTTTGAACGACAAGTTGTTGACAATGCACTCGGCGCGCAGCGCGCGCTGCCACTGGCAGGCGGTCTTGCCGCCCATCCCTGGTGTGCGGCGGATGTCTTCGAGGTGAGCCTGCTCAAAGACCACGTCGACACCTGGCTGAGGAGTCGGTGCGGGCGGATCCGGCAGAATCTCCCACGGGCCATCGCACGGGGCCGGGGGTGGCGGGGGCGATGCCTTGCCGCGTGCTGGCATTGTGACAAGGCAGGCTGAGGAGCACCGCCGCGGCTGGACGGCCAGGTGAAACTCGAGCAAACATGTGGCTACAGCTCTAAGCAAAATGGCTACGAGGAGGTTAAGGATGATGATGATGGTGTTGATAGGAAACCCGGTATCAGCGAGTTGATGTACAATGAGGTGTCCGCAAACGAGACACTGCTGTCAACGCTGTTATAACTAACCACAAACGAGACACTGCTATCAACGCTTGCACAATTAAAAAGAAACGCTGGCATTGACACTACTAGCAATACCAAAGTGGAGTTTAAACGAGGCACTGCCATCAACCGATTCAACTTCCAATAAAAGAAGATCACAAATGAGTTCACTCTGAAGTGACCCATGGCTATCAATGCGAGAAGTCTCTGCAAACTATTCACTCATGGCGACCGCCGCGCACGCGCGTGTAGGAAATCGTTGATGATGATAGTGATAATGGAGTGGGGGCCAGTAATGCAGATACACTGCTGTGCATTCACTTGCTGCGAAAAGAAACTCTGTATGAATGAGTTGATATATAATGAGTTGTCCACAAACGAGACACTGCTATCAACGCTTGTATAAGTAAAAAGAAACGCTGCTATCGACACTTCCCCCAATACTAAAGTTGTCTTTAAACGAGTCACTGCCATGAACGGCTTCAACTACAGTGTAACGAAAGGAACTGCAGGCTGAGAAGCACCGCAGGCCAACGTGAACCAGTCGTGGTGATGAGGATGAGTGAAATCTGCGATGATGATAGCGATCATGAAGTCGGTTGTAGGAACCCACTTTTGTAGTAACCAACATACACTGGTATGCATTCACTTATGGTGAAAGGAAACTCGGTATCAGTGAGTTGATATAGAATGAGTTGTCCGCAAACGAGACACTGCTATCAACGCTTTTAGAACGAAGCGAACCCATCAGAACACTGTTATCAACGGAAAGAATGCTGTAGAAGGACAAAGCGCTGAATGTACACCGATGTGTTCGACGACTGCGTATGTAATGATGTGACGATATACAGACTGAGCCCTTCGTGAATGTCTACATGTTTTTCTGACGCCTACAAACGGCGCTGACGTGTGTGAGAAAATTGTCCGCGCAGCAAAAGCCGGCGAAGCGTGCGGGAGCTCGCATGCTGAGACAGACTACGTCTGCAGACCGCCAGCTGCAAAAGGTTGCGAGCGGCTCTTGGAAGATGTTTACGGAACGGAGCTACGGTGTCTGAAAACATTGGCATCGAAGCGAAGAGCCTCGGAGCCCTGCAGCCTGAGAAACACCGCAGGAACTCGCATACTGAAAAGGAATGCATTGCAAACCGCACGTTGCGAACCCTGCAGGCTGAGAAGCACCGCAGGATGTCGCATGCTGAAAAGCACTTGTACTGCAGAGCGCAAGCTGCGAAACCTGCAGGCTGAGAAGCACCGCAGGAACTCGCATGCTTTCGAACACTACTGCTCGAGACCGCAGCTGGAGAGCGGCAGACCGCAGGCTGAGAAGCACCGCGGGCAGGGAGACTTGCAAAACTCAGATGTCCTGATCGTCTTGGAGGAAGTCACGCCAGTCCGGCGGCTGCCAAGAATCGATGATGCTCCTGGAGCCACCGCCCGTGCTGCCGCCGATGTCCAGGTAGTCGCCATCGGCCCTGAACAGACGGCCGTGCCCCAACGCCAGAATCGCTTGGTTGCGGATTTGAAGCAGCGCTCCGCTCTCAAACATCTGCAACACGTCCAGCTGCCTGCGCGTGAAGTTCGGCTTTGGCTGGCCAGCCTGGGCAGACAGATGGCGGGAAAGCCGCTCCCCCTCGTTGTAGCGCGCGATGGCCTCGGCCTTCTGGTGGTGCAG
The DNA here is from genome assembly GCA_963575745.1 of Prorocentrum cordatum. Taxonomy (NCBI): domain Eukaryota; class Dinophyceae; order Prorocentrales; family Prorocentraceae; genus Prorocentrum; species Prorocentrum cordatum. The sequence goes on along the minus strand of CAUYUJ010006737.1, from coordinate 31,370 downwards.
CCGGCGCCGCTGTTGCCGCAGAGCTTCCTCGGGAACTGCTGCATCACGGCCCTCACTGTGATCAGCTTGCAACGCTTGCGTTAGCCAATCAACGTCGAAGCGCCCTGAGAAGGCCAGCACCTCCCAGATCTGTTTGGTACCGGCCACACGTTGCAAATGGCGATGCCACCGCTTACGCTTCTGGTCTTTCACAAACTTGGCGACGCTACCCAGACCTGCACCCTTGGCCTGGCCACCTTTTCCCGCAGGCTGAGAAGCACCGTGAGAACCTTTCTTACCGCCTGGCCCTTTGTTAGGACCCTGCGGAACCGCATGGCCCCCTTGTGGCGCAGACTTGCCTCTCGCTTTTCCCTTTTCGACATCCCGTTCCTGAAGCGCACGCTGCTGCCGCGACTGCTCGTACTGGTCGCGAGCTACTCTGACCAATTCCTGGCGCTCAGGCTCCGTGAGAACGTAGCGCATGTCGTCGATGTTCTTGCTCCGCAGAAAGTCATGTCGAAGCTTAAGGACAGAGAGAATGGCTCGGCCAGTCTCCTCCTGAGACGCAAAGGCCGTGTCATATTCCGAGCCAGGCTGAGGAGCGCCAGCTGGATCAGTGTCCGCTGGCTCCGTGGACTTCCTCTTTTTGAAAAGCAAGAGACTGAGATGATGGAGGACTTTCGGATCGTACTCCTCGTCGTACCTGTCGTCCCAAAGCTGCCTCAGCTCCCTGTGCAAGTCGTCCGCGCGATTCTGAACGACATCCTCGACGTAGTCGGGATCACCCGGTGAAGTCGGTGAAAGCGGAGGAGTAGAACTCGGCGACCGATCCCAATGCACAGAAGACTCGGCGTCCGCCTGTACGCTGACGTCGGCGTCGGAGACGTTTTCGACGACAATCTTCCGCCTCTTGCTCTCCCCAGGCTGAATAGCACCAGGGAGAGTGAGCACAACCGCCACCGCATCGTGTGCGTCGTTGCGCATGCCACGATCCGTAAAAGACGCGCCAACGGCAATGGAGCAGAAACGGGCGACTGCTCCGCAGACCGCGACGTGGTCGCCTTTGAGGTCGGCCGGAGTGGCATGGACCTCCCAGAGCTTCTCGTCGTTCTGCTGGCGCTGGTAAGCCTCCCGCGCCTCCTGGAAAGTGAGGTTGTCGTCGCCGACTACAAGCAGAACGACTGCCTGGCTCAGATTCTCAAGAATCTTTCCCAGGCAGTCCAGGTGCAAGCGGAGATTGCGAACTGTCCGCTTTCGAGTCTGGATGGTCGGCGGTTTCTTGCCGCACACGATGTGCATGTTGGCGATCACCACGTGGAACTTGTCATGGCCTGGTTTGTTCACCTCAAAATGTGAAATAACAGCATCAATCTCTCGGCCGCTAGGAGGCCTGTAAACTTTGCTGTCTTCGCACAGAGTCAGTTCCGCAGGCTGAGAAGCACCGCGGAACCCCCAGAGAGTCAAGTAGTTGTCGACCTCCGAGAAGCGAATGCCATCACCGAAAGGCTTACTGAGGATCTCTGTCACGTTGATCCCTGCTCGGCGAAAGCCTTCACGGAACGCACCGACCTCGCAGCCACAGACAATATCAGCATCAGCGGTCTCCACTATCGTGGCGCACACCCTTCCGAAGTTAGCGCAGTGAGTGGCCGCCTGCTTACCAGTCATCATGCCCTGCTCGAACCCGAAATTGAACGAGGCGACCGTGAAAGACGCAGGCTGCACAGCGCCAGAGCCAGGCGTCTGTCCACCTTCCTCCGCAGGCTGAGAAGCACCGCGAGGCGGCGCAGGCTGAGAAGCACCGCGAGGCGGCGACACTTCGGACGAGCCTCGCGGAGCAGAGGCTGCGGATGAACGTTGGGTATGGGGGTACGGCCAGGGGAACGCCATTGCAATCGAAACTGAGTGGACTGCAGTGAGTGAATGCAGTGGCACGATTGAATGCAGTGGACTGCAGTGTCACTAGCAATTCCTGAACCAAACACGGCTGTGGCGGAAGGACTACGAAGCGTCTGGCTATTCAAAATGTGGCCCGGGAATGTAGTTCTGGGAACTCGAAGACCAGGAAGTGGCCTACAGTTGGCTCCGGGCATCCAAAATGTGGCCCGGGAATGGAATTCTGGGAACTCGAAGAGCACGAAGTGTGTGACTGTTGCATCCGGCCCTCCAGAATGTGGCCCGGGAATGGCGTTCTGGGATGTCGAAGAGCACGAAGTGTGTGACTGTTGCATCTGGTTATTCTAAATGTGGCCCGGGAATGGCGTTCTGGGATCTCGAAGAACACGAAGTGTGTGACTGTTGCATCCGGGTATTCAGAATGTGGCCTGGGAATGGAGTTCTGGGAAGTCGAAGAGCACGAAGTGTGTGACTGTTGGTGAAAAACGAGCCCGGCACCCTGCCGCCCGGCAACTCCCCAACACCTGCCCGGACCCCCCTGTGGAGTGATCTGTGAGCTCTTTTGAGACCACTAGAAACCTATCAGTCTTCGCTGTTAGGTAAAAAGTAACCCCACCAGCCCATCCAGAAACGATGCCCAGAGGAATTGCCTCGATCAGGGAAGTGGGCAGCACACAGAGGAAGGGTTCCCCAGTGGAGGCCTCTTGGAGCGTCTTGGGTGCCTCGGAGAGCGTCTCTTGGGAGCATCTTGGAGGCCTCTTGGGCGCCTGTTGGGGCCTCCTGGGCGCCTCATGGGGCCCTCTTGAAGCGCTCTTGGGAGCCTTGGGAGCGCTCTTGGGGCCATCTTGGAGGACATCGATCAAACAAGCAGCGAACATTAGTTAGCGTTCCCCTTCGGGAACCCAAGCAATCGCCTCTTGGGGTGCTTTTGGGGCGCTCTTGGAGCGCTCTTAGGCGCTCTTGGGGCCGTCTTGGGGCTCTCTTGAGCCTCTCTTGGAGCCTTCTTGGGCCGTCTTGGAGCCATCTTGAGGCTTCGGATGGCCATCGGAAGCGAAAAGGCGAGAAAACCAAACACATAGACTTTCCTGAGGTTTTGGCCTCTTCGGGGCCTCCGGGGGGAGCTTTGGGGCATCTTGGAGCATCGTGGGAACCATTATGAGACATCTTGGGATATCCTGAGCCATCTTGGAGGTCATCTTGGGCTCTCCCAGGCGCTCTTGGAGTCATCTTAATCAGTGCCCCCCAAGAGGCCAACATGTGGCTAAAACCTTAGTGGGATCAGTGATTTGGCATTCTCGCCGAGGCCTCTTGGAGCATCTTGGGTGCCTCTGGGGGGTCTCTTGGGGCCTCTGGGAGGTCTCTTGGGAGCCTCTTGGGGGCATCCTGGGGGCCTCTTGGGGCTTCCTGGCCACCTCTAGGGGCCCTCTTGGGGCACCCTTGGGGGCCATATGTGGGCCATCTTGGGCGAGATCGATTACAGGAGGGGGGGTCCCTAATTAGGCCCCCCCCTCAGGAGGCCAAAATGGGGCCAAAACTTTTGTAAAACAAATGATTTTGGCTTCCTCGCCGAGGCCGTCTTAGACGCTCCGACGACTCGCGCAACCCCTTGTCCAGCTCCATGGGGAGGGGGTAGGGGGAGGGGTCAAGACGCCCTCCCCGCCCGCAAGCCGTCCCGCTCACTCCCACCCGCCCTCCCAACACATACGTAGCACCCGAGCCTGGCCCGAGCCGCAGCATCTGCAGCAGTCGTCTTTGGATGGGCAGCTGCTGGGGGCCAGTCCGCCGCCGCCGCCGCCTCCACCGCCGCAGCTGCCGCCCGCCGCCGCCGCCGCCGCGCCGCCGCCGCCGCCGCCGCTGTCCGCCGCCGCTCTGCCACCGCGCCGCCCGCCGCCGCCGCCGCCGCGGCCGCCCCCGCTGCCGAATTGCCGCCGCCGCCGCAGCCGAATTGCAGCCGCGCTGCAGCCGCTGCCGCTGCAGCCGCTGCCGCTGCAACCGCTGCCGCCGCCGCCGCCGCCACCGCCGCCGCCGCCACCGCCGCCGCCACCGCCGCAGCCGCCGCAGCCGCTGCCCCCGCTGCAGCCGCCGCCGCCGCCGCCGCCGCCAAATGTACTCTGTATTGGTTTTTGATAGGGATGGTGGGGGGAGGCCGCATCGGGTTCGCTGCGCATGCTCCGAATTTGCAGTCAGAGTGTGCTTTGTATTGTTTTTTGCCAAGGGATGGTGGGGGGGTGCCCTCATTGACTCGGGTTGGCTCCCTGTCGCCTGGGGGAGGGGGTGTATATGAATAGGGAATAGTGATAAACCCTTCCCCGAAAGGGAAGGAGGGGTGGAAGAGGAAACGCCTTAAACCACCGACGCCCAGAGGGCTGGTGGGATTGCTTTATTGTTCTTGAAGGACTTCGGCGTCCTCGCTTCGGACACTCCAAGACGGCCCAAGAGGCCCCAAATATTGCTTCAAGACGGCCCAGCAGGCCCCCAAGACGTCTCATGACGGCCCCAGGAGGGGGAGCTCGGCCTGACATTTCGCGCCCTCCACCCCCAGCTGACCCCCGAGACCGCCGGCATACCGCCAGCGTGCCCTCGAGCGGCCCCCGAGAGGCGTTCCACGCTCCAGAAGCCGCGGGAGACCCCCAAGAGGCCCCAAAGGGGCTTTAAAGAGGCCCGACGCAGACTGCAGACGCCCCCAAGAGGCCCCCGAGAAGCCCCAAGACACCCCCCAAGCCGCCTCCAAGAGGCGTCCGAGGGAAGACCTCTTAGAGAGCTCTGCATCCACGCCAGGCACCCAAGAGAGCCCAGAGAGCGACCCAAGAGGAGACCAGATGTTCGACCGCACGCGCACCGAGGCCATTGAGACGTTTGTGTGCTGGCCTCTTCTCATGCTTCCCTTCTCGTTCCCTGCTCCTCGCTTTTCGCCCTCTGCCGCTCTCTCCCCGCGCTCCTCGACTCTCTCTCCTCGCTCCTGGCTCCTTTCTTCTCACTCCTCCTCGCTCCGCTCACCGCTCCCATGGCCCCTCGCTTCTCCCTCTTGGCTACTGGCGTCTGCCGCCCCCTCGTGACTGGCTCTCCCTCATCCCTCCATCCCTCCTCGCCTCTCTCTCTCTCTCTCTTTCTCTACCTTTCTCCTCGGCGTCGGAACAAAACGGGAAACCACGCACCTCGCGCCCGCCACGCAGCACCGAACCCTACAGCCAAGCAGCCCCGCGGCAGCGCTCAACACGCACGCGAGACCGACGCACGGAATCGCCAGCTGCACAAGCCACGTTGCACCGCAAGCCAGCGCACCCACACCTCCGCTTTACTCTGCCGAGAGCCGAGCGCACACACACACACGCACCAACCGTGACCGCACCACATGCCCAGCATGCTCGCACCCGCGTGCTCAGCATGCTCGGCATGCCCACCCTCAAGCTTCCCGCACCCCGCACCCGACGCCCCCCCCGCCGACCACGCGCCGAAGCGGCGGCCTGAAGTATTCGGGCCTCGTGGCTGCCCCGCCCGCGCACTGCCCTTCCGCGGCGGTGGCCAACATTACCCTTTGATCTCGGCTGCCAGCGAGCAGGCGAGCAAGCGACGACGCAACCCAAGCACGTTCGCAGGCACGCCGCCAGGAATGGTGTTAGGCACGCTGGCCAGCATGGAAACAGGAACGCATGGCAGGAAGTTGCTTGGCCAGCAGGCTAGCAGCCATGCGCGCAGGGCAGCGCGCAAGCATAACAGCAGGCCAGCGATTTTCACCCCTGCGTGCGAGTCAGCTGTCGTGGACGTAAGTCCACGGATCCCCCGTAGTCAGCTACAACGCTGCGATCTGCGCGAGTGAGAGATGCAGCCAGTGGCGGCATGCATTTTCGCTGCTCAGAGTGATGCGGGAACGCCATGTGGAGACGAACGATATCAGTTACAATTTATGCATCACGGCGTATGAGAGGTCGTCTCGCAACTTGGCAGGCTTGTCCTGCTATCGTTGTATCGGCCTTTCCCGTTTTCGAGTGTCTTGCGGGGCACTGTCCGTGTGGGAACCTGCTGGGGAACCATTGTGATCACGTGGGCGAACATCCGTATTTTGAATTTGGCAGCAGTGTTCCGTCGCGCAGGAAGCCGCTTCGGATACCATGACGTGGATCCGCCCTGGTTGGCTACAGCATTGAGATCAGCACTTCTGATAGAGGCGTCCAGTGAAAGCGGGTCCTGCCGATGATCAGCGATCTTTTGATTGTGAAGCTGGAGCCCAATGGCGACAGTTGCTCAGCGAGGTGCGGGATGCGATGCCGGAGGCCAAGGCCATCCGTGCTACCATCTTGGGCGAACCGCGCGCCGAACATCGACGCCGTGGGCCAGCTCCAGGGCCCCCGACGTCAGCCCAGGACGCTCTAAGCACGAGGGACCTGGGTGAGCCCACGACACTCCGAAGACGCCCAGAATAGGGGAACAAAAAGTGACATAAACATAAAAACTCGGAGCTCCGCGCGGATTTCTCGGACCGGCGCTGGACCCCCCTCCCTGGCGCGCGGAGCGCGCCAGGGGCGGCGCCGGAGGCGCCGCCGGGGAGCCCCGGTGCCGATCCGAGAAGTCCGCGCGGACCTCCGAGTTTTTATGTTTATGTCACTTTTTGTTCCCCTACACGACACTCCGAAGACGCCCAGCAGGTTCCACGATGGCCCCGAGGTGCCTTCGAGAGGCCTCATAAAGGCCGCTTCTCGAGCCCCCCCCCCGCGCGAGAAGGCCACGGGCCCGCACGCCTCTCTGCTGCCTGGCAGCCCTGCGCCCGCGGCGTGCCTGGCAGGGCCACTGCCCGTGCCCGCGCGGAGGCTCCCCGGGCCCCGCCAGGCCGAGGGGGCGCTCCAGGACGTCGGGGGCGGCAAAGAGGGGGGTGATGACTAGGGGGGGGTGGATATCATGGCGGGGGCCATGACATCTCCCAAGATCTCATGGCGCCTCTTCTTATGTCATGACGTCCCCGGCCCCCCCGCTGGGCCGCGCACATGCCGCCGGCCAGGATTTGCACCCCCTCTCCCCCTCTTGGACACCCCCCTCGTGGCCGCTCCTGAAAGACGGCCCAAGAGTCTAGGCTTGTGGAAGTCGAGTCATGGAGAGGAAGCATGCTGCCAAATCATTTCCAGATATCTGAACCATGCCTCAAGCATGTTTTTAGACATGTGAAGCACATGTGTGAGACATGTTCCCTACCTAGGCTCTGCCTAGGAGGGTTCTTACTTTATAAGTTTAAAGGGCCGGGCAGTGTTCCTCGCCCCGGGCGGTTCCCCGGCATCCGCCCCGCGGTTCCCCCAGTTGCGCCCCCTGGGTTCACCCAGCTTAGCTTAGCTTAGCTTAGCTTAGCTCATTTTAGCTTAGCTTAGCTTAGCTTTGACTAGCCTAGCTTAGCTTAGCTTAGCTTAGCTTAGCTCAACTTAGCATAGCTTAGCTCAGCTTAGCTTAGCTTAGCCTGGCTAGCTTAGCCTAGCCTAGCCTATCTTAGCTTAACTTAGCTCAACTTAGCATAGCTTAGCTTACCTTTGCTTAGCTTAGCGCAGCGCAGCATAACGCAGCGCAGCATTAGCACTGCATAGCATAGCATAACATAGCCAATCATAGCCAAACATAACATAGCATAGCTCAGCATATCATAGCATGAACGAGCATAGCCAAGCATACCATATCATAGCATATCATAGCATTGCTTATCATAGCACAGCGCAGCATAGCATACCAAAGCACATAATAGCACACCATAACATAGCATATCATAGCGCAGCATAGCATAGCATATCATATCATATCATAGCATAACGCAGCATATCATATCATAGCATCGCCTAGCATATCATAGCATTTAGATGTCTGCAGATAGCATAATATGACATCATATCATAGCATATCATAGTCTAATATAGCATAGCATAGTATCATACCATATCATAGCATCGCATTGATATGTAGGTGTAGGTGTAGATGTGGATGTAGGTGTATATGTAGATGTAGATGTAGATGTAGATATAGGTGTAGATGTAGGTGTAGATGTAGACGTAGTTGTGAGTCTCGCTGTTGATGTTGGTGTAGATGTAGATGCAGGTGTAGATGTAAATGTAGCTGTCGGTGTAGATGTAGATGTTGCTTTCTAAATGCTCCAACTCCTAGGTCGCACTGGGATAATTTACAACATGTTTTATGCATGTTGAACACAGCTTTAGTTCAATGATCGGATTGTTAGAGTGTCCATTGTCGTGGCATCCACAAGTCTAGGCCCCGCGGAGTGGAGCGACACGCCACCCACCCGCAGTGGCATGAAGCGTGCTGCCCGGGCCGGCGCGGCGAGACGCCTCTGCAGGGGCTCCCGACCGTGGGGCCCCCCTCCTGCGGCCCTCGACCACCTTGCCCTTTGTTGACCCCCCTCTGAACGTCTAGGCCTCCTAATTGGTTCTGCTGGGCCGCCCGGATGGGGTCCGGGTAGGTGGGGTCGGAGGATCGCGCCGCATCGCCGATGCATCGGCGATGCGGCTCGATGAGGGGTCCGATTTCCTCCGCGCCGACGTCGCCGAGGCATCTCCGATGCGTCGCCAATGCATTACCGATGCATCGCCGATGCGTCGGCGATGTATTGGCGATACGGTGCGATGCTTCGACCCCATCTGCTCCGACCCCATCTAGGAGGCCTCTAAAGAGGGCCCCAACACCGTCCAGGATGGCCCGAGACGCCTCCAGATTGTCCAAGTGTTTGCCGCTATCGCTTTCGGACGGCCCAGGAAGCCCAGGACGGCCCAGGAGGATTCCAAGAGGTCTCCCAAGAGGGCCCCGAGAGGCCCACGATGTATACAAACAAACAAAAAAGAACTTAGGCATACTCGCCTCGTCGGGCTCCCGACGCTCCCAGACGGCCCGAGAGGCCGCCAAACTCGCTCCAGAGCGCGCTCCCCACCCTTTCGGCCACCGGGGGCGCGCTCCCGCAGTGCCTTCTGCCTTCTGCCTCCTCTCGGGACGGCGCAGCCCGCGCGACTCCTCCGACGGCCTCGGACGGCCAGATCCACGACGGGGCATCGTCAGAGCACGGGGCGCACATGCGCCTCTTGGAGGAGGAGGAGGAGGAGGAGGAGGAGGAGGAGGAGGAGGAGGAGGAGGAGGAGGAGGAGAGGAGGAGGGAGGAGGAGGAGGAGGAGAGGAGGAGGAGGAGGAAGAGTCGGAGGTGGAGGAGGAGGAGGAGGAGGAGGAGGAGGAGGAGGAGGAGGAGGAGGAGGAGGAGGAGGAGGAGGAGGCGGAGGCGGAGGAGGAGCAGGAGGAGGAGGAGGAGGAGGAGGAGGAGGAGGAGGCGCGAGGCGGAGGAGGAGGAGGAGGAGGAGGAGGAGGAGGAAGAGGAGGCGGAGTGGGAGAGGAGGAGGGGAGGAGGAGGAGGAGGAGGAGGAGGAGGAGGAGGAGGAGGAGGAGGAGGAGGAGGAGGAGGAGGAGGAGACTTTCAGTCTTGGCCCTAATGCCGCCCCCAGGCGGCCCAAGATCGCCCCAGGCCGGCCCGAGACGCGCCCTCCGCCAGCCCCCCCCCCTGCGCTCCCCAGAAGCCTGGCCCCGAGGTGGCCCCCAAGGAGCCTCGGAAGATGCCGAGGTCCAGGCCAGGAGAGCCCAAGCAGGCACAGCAAGCAGGCACGGCAAGCAGGCACAGCGAGCAGCAGCAGCAAGCAGCAGCCAGCCAGCCAGCCAGAAGGCGAGCGGCAAGCAAGCGTGCCGGCAAGCAGGCCAGCAAGCCAGCAAGTCGGCAAGCGAGCAATCGGCAAGCACGCAACAAGCCAGTACAAGCAGGCAAACTGTTAGCATGCAGCACTCGCGGCAAGCCGCCGTTTTTCTATTTCTTGTTTCGCCGATAGGGGCGGGCCCCCGCCCCCCCGCTCCCCCCCATAGACCAGATCTTGGCTGCTTTGGGCGGCTGCTTTTGGCGGCTTGTCAGGACCCCTCCCCAAAGTCTGCATGCGCGACTGGCAGAAGCAGATCGACTAAGCACCGGCCCAGACCCAGAATCCCCCCCTCCCCCACCCTTCGGCCAAATGTCGAAATCTAGAATAAAACAACGCCTACCTGGCAGCCTACAGACGCAAGCAGCAACACACACGCTGGAAACGCTGCTTGACGTGGACGGAGTTGACGGGCCAGCCCTGGTCTATACTACAATGCAGGCGGCCGTGCGTGCCAGAATGGCGAGCAGGGTCACGCGACTCCAAGAACTCAGAATCATGCCAGGCGGACCCCGGGGCCTCAAGGATGCTTGCGGACAGGCCCCAGATGGCTCAGCGGCGGATCCAAGGGCCCCGAGAAGGCCCACGAGGACCCCGACACAGGCCCAGGACGGCCCGCAGGCAGCCCAGGAGGTTCCGAAGACGGCCCCGAAGGCGGCCCACGAGGTCGTCCAGGCGGCCCGAGGTGGCCAAAATCGTTCTTATGTCAACGGTTTTCGACTGATTTTCAGATTCTCGACAAGTCGAGCCAAGAGCGGCCCAAGACTGTTCCCTGCGTCTCCCCAACTGCTCCCAGGCAGCCCACGAGGCGCCGGCAGTCAATCGTGAAACAAGCGCAAGCAGGCAAAGTCGTCGCAAGCGGCAGCCAGCAACTATCATCAACCGATCCGAAGCGACAGGCAGCAACATGCCCACACTGAACACGCTGGTGGACGTGGACGGAGTCCACGGGTCAGCCCTAGTCAGCTACCATGCTGGGATCAGCGCGTGCGAGAGGGGCGAGCAGTGGCAGCCGGCGCTGGCGCTGCTGAGCGCGATGCGGGAGGCGAAGCTGGAACCCAACGTCATCAGCTACAACGCTGGGATCAGTGCGTGCGAGAAGGGCGAGCAGTGGCAGCGGGCCCTGGCGCTGCTGAGCGAGATGCGGGAGGCAAAGCCGGAGCCCGACGTCATCAGCTACAGTGCTGGGATCAGCGCGTGCGAGAAAAGCGAGCAGTGGCAGCGGGCCCTGGCGCTGCTGAGCGAGATGTGCGAGGCAAAGCTGGAGCCCGACGTCATCTATACTATATGGCCGGAGGAACCGCGTGCCAGAAGGAAATCCACCCAAATGGCCGGAGGAACCGCGTGCCGGAAGGAAATCCACCCAAATGATTAGAAACGGGCCCCGACGGCCCAAAGCCGGCTCCGAGCCGCTCAAGATGCCCCGAAGGCGGCCCAAGAGGGCCCCGAGACGCGCAATGATCCGGCCAAGACGCCCAAGATTGGCCCAAGACGGCCCAAGAGCTCCCCAAGACGGCCCAATAGGCCTCCCAAGAGGCCTCCCAAGAGAGCCCCGAGAGGCCAACATCGTTGATTTTCACTTGTTTTTTCCCGAGGTTTTTTGCTTCCTCGCTTTTTCGGCTTCCCGACGCTCCGAACCCCCCCCAGAGGCATCCAAGACCGCTCCAAGAGGGTCGAAGAGGTCCCCAAGAGGACCCCGAGACGGTCTCAGAGGGCCCCAAGACGGTCCAAGGCGGCCCCAGGACGGCCCCAGAGGCGCCCAAGACAGGCCAACGGGACTCCAAGATGGCCCGAAGAGCGGCCCAAGACGGCTCCAAGACGGCCCGAGGACCGCCCAAGAAGGCCCGGGCCCCAAGAGCGCCCAAGGGGCGCGACAGACGGGCCCAGAGAGGCCCAAGAGGCCCCCAGGAGCCCAAAAGAGGTCCCCAAGAGGTCCCACGGGGCTTAAAGACGCCCCGGGCGGCTCCAGAGGCTCCAGAGGCCCCAAGAGGCCCCCAAGACAGCTCAAGGAGCCCAGGCCTGCAAGCGTATTCCCCGAGGGCCCCGAGCGGCCAAAATCATCCACTTTACGACGGTTTGGGAAGGATTTTGGCCTTCTCGCCTGTTCCGCTTTCCGACGCTCGAAGACGGCCCAAGAGGCCTCCAAGAGCGCCCCAGAACGGCCCAAGTGGCCTCCAAGAGCGCCCCAAGACAGCCCAAGAGGGCCCCAAGACGACCCGAGAGACGCTCAAGACGGCCCACGAGGGCCCGAAGACAGGCCCAAGAGGGGACCAAGAGGAGGACCACGGACCGAAAATCCGAGCCTTCCGCCCCAAGAGGGCGCCAGGAGGCCCAAACAGGCCCCCAAGAGGCCCCAAGGGGCCGCCAAGAATCCCCCGAAGAGGCCCCAGGAGGCTCCCAAGGAGCAACAGCTTCCAAAATGGCCCCGAAGAGGCCTCGAGCCCGCCTCCGAGCTTCCTCGCCGCGAGGGTGCCAACACGGCCCCAGACGGGCCCAGGACGGCCCAAGGCGCGCTCAAGACGGAGGGTCCGAGGAACCGCCCAGGAAGGCCCCAAGACGGGCCAAGACGGACCCAGTACAACCCAAGGCGCGCTGCGACGGCTCAAGACGGCCCCAAGACAGCCCCAAGAGGGTGCCAAGACGGCCCCTGCTGGGCCCAGGACGGCCCAAGGAGGCGCACAGGAGGGGCCCAAGACGACTCCAAGGCGGCCCCCTCACGGTCCCAGGCGGCTCCAAGACAGCCCCACTATAGTGCCAACAAGGACCCCGATGGGCCCAGGACGGCCTACGGACGCGCCCATGAGGGCCCATGAGGGGCCCACGACGAACCAAACGGCCCCATCACGGCAAACGGCGCCCTCAAGACGGGCCTAGACGGCTCCAAGACGGCCCTTTGAGGGAGCCAACGCGGCCCCACACCCTTCGGGCGAACACTTGGGGGGCTGGGAGCTTGCGACAAGTCTCCCACATTCATTGTCCTGCCCCATTCTGTTCCCCTGGAGGCCTCCCCCAACCCTGTGGGCGAACAAGAGGAAACCCAGCGGGCCAGCAACCCTGGGGCCCGTGGGCCCCGCGCCGCTTGGGCAGAAGACGAACGCCGGGTCTGACAGGCCAGCTACCGCCCCCCTTTGCCCGATATGCTGTGCCATTCTGTTCCCCCAGGGGCCTTGGCAAACTCTTCGGGCCAACCAGACCGGACCCCTGGGACAGCAGCCAATCGATATGACCCAGGGACCTCTCCGCACTCTTCGGACGAGCACCTGGGGGGCCCAGGAGATTCGGACAAGTCTTCCCCATTCCTTGCCCTGTCCCATTCTGTTCGCCCGAAGGCCTCCACAGACCCTCTGGGCGAACATAATGGGACATGGCGAACAAACCCTCCCGTTGGCGGCGATGCGACTGGATCGCGCCATCAAGGCGTGCCCGGAGGTGATGGCCGACCCAACAGCGGTTTCTCTTAAGAGTTCACTGGATTTCAAATTTTCTTGAAGCTCTCTTGGGCCCTCCCTGTAGATCCTTGCGAGCCTCCCCGGCGCTTTCGGTGGCTTTCCCCGATGGCCTCCCGAGCCCTTCCCCGGGCGCTCCTGAGACTCCTCAGATGGGCTTCGACTTCGACGCACATCCCCGAGAGACTTCGAAACTGCCCTCAATAGGAGGGGGGTGAACGAGCAGTGCGCTGGGGCCAAGCTGCTGGAGCGCTGCAAGAGCTCGGACACGAAGGCGCGGTCTCGCTGCCGCCGCCCGAGCCGCCGCCGTGTTTGTAGATTTTCAGTACAATCTGCGCCGTTCCTCCGAGAACCATTCCAGAAAGATGTCGTGGACGGAGTCCACGGGTCAGCCCTAGTCTCTACTACAATGCAGGAGCACGTGCGTGCCGGACGGGTCGGGCAAAGCCTGGGGGCTCTCGGCGCCCCGGCGGCCCCAGGACGGGGCGCCCCGGCGGCCCCAGGACGGTTCCGAGACGCTCCGGAGGCCGCCCCGACGGCCCACAAACGGCTCCGAGCCGCTCAAGATGCCCCGAAGGCGGCCCAAGAGGGCCCCGAGACGCGCAATGATCCGGCCAAGACGCCCAAGATTGGCCCAAGACGGCCCAAGAGCTCCCCAAGACGGCCCAATAGGCCTCCCAAGAGGCCTCCCAAGAGAGCCCCGAGAGGCCAAAATCGATGATTTTCATTCGTTTTTCAGCGGTTTTTTGGCTTCTTCGCTTTTTCGGCTTCCCGACGCTCCGACACCACCCCAGAGGCATCAAAGACCTGCCAAGACGGTCGAAGAGGTGCCCAAGAGGACCCCAAGACGGTCCAAGAGGGCCCCAAGACGGTCCAAGGCGGCCACAGGACGGCCCCGGAGGCGCCCAAGACAGGCCAAGGGGACCCCAAGATGGCCCGAAGAGCGGCCTCAGACGGCTCCAAGACGGCCCGAGAACCGCCCGAGAAGGCCCTCGGGGGCCCCAAGACAGCCCAAGGGGCGCGATAGACGGGCCCAGAGAAGCCCAAGAGGCCCCCAGGAGCCCAAAAGAGGTCCCCAAGAGGTCCCACGGGGCTTCAAAACTGCCTCGAAGCGAGGGGGGCGGACGAGGGGACCGCCCAGAAGAACCGCCAAACTCGCACCCAAAACGGCCCGAAACGGGCGAACAAGAGGAAACCCAGCGGGCCGCCAACCTTGGGGCCCGTGGGCCCCGCGCCGCTTGGAGGGGCCCAAGGAGGCGCACAGGAGGCGCACAGGAGGGGCACAGGAGGCGCACAGGAGGGGCCCAGGACGACTCCAAGGCGGCCCCCTCGCGGTCCCAGACGGCCCCAAGACAGCCCCAAGAGGGTGCCAAGACGGCCCCTGCTGGGCCCAGGACGGCCCAAGGAGGCGCACAGGAGGGGCCCAAGACGACTCCAAGGCGGCCCCCTCACGGTCCCAGACGGCTCCAAGACAGCCCCACGATAGTGCCAACAAGGACCCCGGTGGGCCCAGGACGGCCCACGGACGCGCCCTTGAGGGGCCCACGACGAACCAAGACGGCCCCATCACGGCAAATGGCGCCCTCAAGACGGGCCTAGACGGCTCCAAGACGGCCCTTTGAGGGAGCCAACGCGGCCCCACCTTTCGGGCGAACACTTGGGCGGGCTGGGAGCTTGCGACAAGTCTCCCACATTCATTGTCCTGCCCCATTCTGTTCGCCTGGAGGCCTCCTCCAACCCTGTGGGCGAACAAGAGGAAACCCAGCGGGCCGGCAACCCTGGGGCCCGTGGGCCCCGCGCCGCTTGGACAGAAGACGAACGCCGGGTCTGACAGGCCAGCTACCGCCCCCCTTTGCCAGATATGCTGTGCCATTCTGTTCCCCCAGGGGCCTTGCCAAACTCTTCAGGCCAACCAGACCAGACCCCTGGGGCAGCAGCCAATTGATATTACCCAGGGACCTCTCCGCACCCTTCGGACGAGCACTTGGGGGGCCCAGGAGATTCGGACAAGTCTTCCCCATTCCTTGCCCTGTCCCGTTCTATTCGCCCGAAGGCCTCCACAGACCCTCTGGGCGAACAGAATGGGACATGGCGAACAGACCCTCCGTTGGCGGTGATGCGACTGGATCGCACCATCAAGGCGTGCCCGGAGGTGATGGCCGACCCAACAGCGGTTTCTCCAAAGATTCTACAGACTTTCAAATTTTCTTGAAGCTCTCTTGGGCCCTCCCTGTAGATCCTTGCGAGCCTCCCCGGCGCTTTCGGTGGCTTTCCCCGATGGCCTCCCGAGCCCTTCCCCGGGCGCTCCTGAGACGCCTCAGATGGGCTTCGACTTCAACGCACATCCCCGAGAGACTTCGAAACTGCCCTCAAAAGGAGGGGGGTGAACGAGAAGTGCGCTGGGCCAAGCTGCTGGAGCGCTGCAAGAGCTCGGACACGAAGGCGCGGTCTCGCTGCCGCCGCCCGAGCCGCCGCCGTGTTTGTAGATTTTCGGTGCAATCTGCGCCGTTTCTCCGAAAACCGTTCCGGAAAGATGTCGTGGACGGAGTCCACGGGTCAGCCCTAGTCAACTACAACGTTGGGATCAGCGCGTGCGAGAAGGGCGGGCAGTGGCAGCCAGCGCTGGCACTGCTGAGCGAGATGCGGGAGGCGAAGCTGGAGCTCGACGTCATCAGCTACAACGTTGGGATCAGCGCGTGCGAGAAGGGCCAGCAGTGGCAGCGGGCGCTTGCGCTGCTGAGCGAGATGCGGGAGGCGAAGCTGGAACCCAACGTCATCTATACTATATGGCCGGAGGAAGCGCGTGCCGGAAGGAAATCCAGCCAAATGACTAGAAACGGCTCCGAGACGCTCCGGAGGCCGCCCCGACGGCCCAAACACGGCTCCGAGCCGCTCAAGATGCCCCGAAGGCGGCCCAAGAGGGCCCCGAGACGCGCAATGATCCGGCCAAGACGCCCAAGATTGGCCCAAGACGGCCCAAGAGCTCCCCAAGACGGCCCAATAGGCCTCCCAAGAGGCATCCCAGGAGAGGCCCGAGAGGCCCAAATCGTTGATTTTCATTGGTTTTCCCGAGGTTTTTTGCTTCCTAGCTTTTTCGGCTTCCCGACGCTCCGAAACCCTCCCAGAGGCATCCAAGACCGCTCCAAGACGGTCGAAGAGGACCCCAAGACGGTCTAAGAGGGCCCCAAGACGGTCCAAGGCGGCCCCAGGACGGCCCCAGAGGCGCCCAAGACAGGCCACCGGGACCCCAAGATGGCCCGAAGAGCGGCCCAATATGGCTCCAAGACGGCCCGAGGACCGCCCAGAGCTCGCCAAGACGGCCCAATAGGCCTCCCAAGAGGCATCCCAGGAGAGGCCCGAGAGGCCCAAATCGTTGATTTTCATTTGTTTCCCTGAGGTTTTTTGCTTCCTCGCTTTTTCGGCTTCCCGACGCTCCGAAAGCCTTCCAGAGGCATCCAAGACCGCTCCAAGACAGTCGACGAGGTCCCCAAGAGGACCCCAAGACAGTCCAAGAGGGCCCCAAGACGGTCCAAGGCGGCCCCAGGACGGCCCCAGAGGCGCCCAAGACAGGCCACCGGGACCCCAAGATGGCCCGAAGAGCGGCCCAATATGGCTCCAAGACGGCCCGAGGAACCGCCCAGAGCTCGCCAAGAGGGCCCAATAGGCCTCCCAAGAGGCATCCCAGGAGAGGCCCGAGAGGCCCAAATCGTTGATTTTCATTGGTTTCCCTGAGGTTTTTTGCTTCCTCGCTTTTTCGGCTTCCCGACGCTCCGAACCCCCCCCAGAGGCATCCAAGACCGCTCCAAGACGGTCGACGAGGTCCCCAAGAGGACCCCAAGACGGTCCAAGCGGGCCCCAAGACAGTCCAAGGCGGCCCCCGGACGGCCCCAGAGGCGCCCAAGACAGGCCACCGGGACCCCAAGATGGCCCGAAGAGCGGCCCAAGATGGCTCCAAGACGGCCCGAGGACCGCCCAAGAAGGCCCGATAGACGAGCCCAGAGAGGCCCAAGAGGCCCCCAGGAGCCCAAAAGAGGTCCCCAAGAGGTGCCACGGGGCTTAAAAACTGCTTCGAAGCGAGGGGGGCGGACGAGGGGACCGCCTCAGGAGGTTTTGGACGGTTTTGGGCCTCAACATCATCCGCTTCACGACGGTTTTGGAAGGATTTTGGCCTTCTCGCCTTTTCCGCTTTCCGACGCTCGAAGACGGCCCAAGAGGCCTCCAAGAGCGCCCCAGAACGGCCCAAGAGGTTTCAAGAGCGCCCCAAGACAGCCCAAGAGGGCCCCAAGACGACCCAAGAGACGCTCAAGACGGCCCACGAGGGCCCGAAGACAGGCCCAAGAGGGGGCCAAGAGGGGGACCACGGACCGAAACTCCGAGCCTTCCGCCCCAAGAGGGCGCCAGGAGGCCCAAACAGGCCCCCAAGAGGCCCCAAGGGGCCGCCAAGAATCCCCCGAACAGGCCCCAGGAAGCTCCCAAGGAGCCCAAACGAGGCCCCAACAGAGGCCCCAACAGCTTCCAAAATGGCCCCAAAGAGGCCTCGAGCCCGCCTCCGAGCTTCCTCGCCGCGAGGGTGCCAACACGGCCCCAGACGGGCCCAGGACGGCCCAAGGCGCGCTCAAGACGGCCCAAGACGATTCCAAGACGGTCCCAGGAGGGTGCGCCCAGGACGGCCCAAGGACGCGCCCGGTCGGGGCCTCAAGACGGGCCAAGATGGCAAGAGAGCCCCAGCTGGCAAAAATCGTTAATTTTCCATTGTTTACTGTTACACCCTTTGCGTTTCCCGCCGTTTCGGCGGTCCGATGCACCAAGAGGCCCCAGAAAGTCCCAGGAGGGTCCGAGGAACCGCCCAGGAAGGCCCCAAGACGGGCCAAGACGGACCCAGCACAACCCAAGGCGCGCTGCGACGGCTCAAGACGGCTCCAAGACAGCCCCAAGAGGGTGCCAACACGGCCCCTGCTGGGCCCAGGACGGCCCAAGGAGGCGCACAGGAGGGGCCCAAGACGACTCCAAGGCGGCCCCCTCACGGTCCCAGACGGCTCCAAGACAGCCCCACGAGGACCTCGATGGGCCCAGGACGGCCTACGGACGCGCCCATGAGGGGCCCACGACGAACCAAGACGGCCCCATCACGGCAAACGGCGCCCTCAAGACGGGCCTAGACGGCTCCAAGACGGCCCTTTGAGGGAGCCAACGCGGCCCCACACCCTTCGGGCGCACACTTGGGGGGGCTGGGAGCTTGCGACAAGTCTCCCACATTCATTGTCCTGCCCCATTCTGTTCGCCTGGAGGCCTCCTCCAACCCTGTGGGCGAACAAGAGGAAACCCAGCGGGCCGCCAACCCTGGGGCCCGTGGGCCCCGCGCCGCTTGGGCAGAAGACGAACGCCGGGTCTGACAGGCCAGCTACCGCCCCCCTTTGCCCGATATGCTGTGCCATTCTGTTCCCCCAGGGGCCTTGGCAAACTCTTCGGGCCAAGCAGACCGGACCCCTGGGACAGCAGCCAATTGATATGACCCAGGACCTCTCCGCACTCTTCGGACGCGAAGGCCTCCACAGACCCTCTGGGCGAACAGAATGGGACATGGCGAACAAACCATCCCGTTGGCGGTGATGCGACTGGATCGCACCATCAAGGCGCGCCCGGAGGTGATTGCCGACCCAACAGCGGTTTCTCTAAAGATTTGACAGGAATTCAAATTTTCTTGAAGCTCTCTTGGGCCCTCCCTGTAGATCCTTGCGAGCATCCCCGGCGCTTTCGGTGGCTTTCCCCGATGGCCTTCCGAACCCTTCCCCGAGCGCTCCTGAGACGCCTCAGATGGGCTTCGACTTCGACGCACATCCCCGAGAGACTTCGAAACTGTCCTCAATAGGAGGGGGGTGAACGAGCAGTGCGCTGGGCCAAGCTGCTGGAGCGCTGCAAGAGCTCGGACACGAAGGCGCGGTCTCGCTGCCGCCGCCCGAGCCGCCGCCGTGTTTGTAGATTTTCGGTACAATCTGCGCCGTTCCTCCGAGAACCATTCCAGAAAGATGTCGTGGACGGAGTCCACGGGTCAGCCCTAGTCAGCTACAACGCTGGGATCAGCGCGTGCGAGAAGGGCGAGCAGTGGCAGCGGGCGCTTGCGCTGCTGAGCGAGATGTGGGAGGCGAAGCTGGATCCCGACGTCATCAGCTACAGCGCTGGGATCAGCGCGTGCGAGAAGGGCGAGCAGTGGCAGCCGGCGCTTGCGCTGCTGAGCGAGATGCGGGAGGCGAAGCTGGATCCCAACGTCATCTTCTCTACAATGCAGGGGCCCGTGCGTGCGGGAAGGGTCCCTGTCTTGATGGAGTGAAAATGCCCCACAACGGCTCGGGGGACGCCCCAGAGGCGCTCACGCGGACCCAGAGGTGCCCAGGACGGCCCCAGACACCCCCAAAACGGCCCAAGAGCGCTCCAAGAGAGCTCCAGACCGCCGAAAACGGCGCCGACAAGGCGCAGGAGGCCTCCACGACGGCCCCAGAGACGTTCAAGAGGCGTCCCAGGACGGCCCCCACAGGTCCAAATCATTGTTTTTCAGACGAAAAACGTCAAATTTTAGCACGCACTGCTTGTCGGGAGTATGGCGCAGAAGATGGGACAAGAGGTCCCCACGACCGCCCCAAGACGGCCCAAGAGGCCCCCCAGAGGCACGAAAACCGGCCCGCGAGAGCGTCCAGAGACCCAAGAGGCGCCCAACACGGCCCCCAGGCGGCCCCAAGAGGCTCCCAGGGGGCGCCCAGGACGGCCCCAGACACCCCCAAGACGGCCCAAGAGCGCTCCAAGAGAGCTCCAGACCGCCGAAAACACACCCAAGACGGCCCAGGAGGCCTCCACGACGGCCCCAGAGACGCCCAAGAGGCGTCCAAGGATGGCCCCCAGAGGCGAAAATCATTGTTTTCTCGAAGAAAAACGCTCACTTCCAGCATGCGCTGCTTCACGGGAATATGGCGCAGAAGCTGGTTCCAGGTCCCCACGACCGCCCCAAGACGGCCCAAGAGGCCCCCAAGACGCACGAAAACCGGCCCGAGAGGGCGTCAAGACAGCCCAAGAGGCGCCCACAACGGCCCCAGGGTGACACCAAGAGGCTCCCAGGACGGCCCAAGGTATCCCCAAGACGCTCCAAGAGCGCTCCACGACAAGCCAAGACTGCCCTTTGCGGCGCCAAGACGGCCCAAGACGCCTCTACGACGGCCCAAGAGACGCCGAAGAGGCTTCCCAGGAGGGCCCCAGGAGGGCCCCGAGACGGCCCAAGACGCACCCAAGACAGCCCCAAGAGCAGTTAACAATGGCCCAAGACGGCCCCACCGCCCCGTCTCCAAGACGGCTGTAGATGCCTCCAGCGCCACGTCTCCAAACCTTTCCGTTTGGACAGTCTCCAAGACGGTCTCTGGGCCGTCAGGGACGGCTCCAGAGGCGCCCGAGACGGTTCAAGAAACACCAAAGAGAACCCCAAGAGCGCCCAATATTTGCCCAAGATAGCTCCAAGATTGTCCCAAGATGGTCCGAGAGGCGCCCAAGACGGCCCCACATCGCCCCAAGACGGCCCAAGACGCACTCAAGATTGCCCAAGAGGGCTTCAAGAGACCCCCAGGAGGACGAAAAGGGCCCCCAAGCGGCCCCCAAGAGGCGTTGGATGCTTCTCTTTTGGGGAGCGTCGAACTTCCAGTATCGTCTTGGGGGCTTCTTGGACCCACTGCGAGCCATCTCTGCGCCATTTGGGGACGTCTTGGGGCGGTGCGCTCGAAAGGTCGATTCGTGTCCTCGCACTGGGGCCCGTCTTAGGGAGTTACGTCTCGCCGCCCTCTTGCGGGCCTCCTAGGCCGCGCCTACTGGCCCCATTGTCACCACACTACCACATCAAATTATCATTCGGCCCCGGCGAAGAGCAGATAACTTCTCATGGCTGCCCTCCCCGCAGAAGCTATGATGAACACAGACTGCGGCGTCAGAAACAGCTGTCATGCCCACATGGGTGCGCTTCCATTGACACCGCCTCCACCACCGCGTTCCTGCCTTCAGGCCTGCTTGCCTGCATCCCTCGCCCACCTCCCCCTCCAGCGGCCACCTCCTCCATCCACACCGTCCCCTCCAACCTCCCCTTACCCGCCAGGCCCCAGAGACGCTCCACTTCCACGTCCAAGCCATGGCGGGCAGATTCCGCTGCCGGAAGGCCGCGGGTCAGCCCTAGTCTCTACTACATTGCAGGGCCCAGTGCGTGCCAGAAGGGCGCAGGCCCCAATGCACCGAAACCGCCCCGGGCTGGCCCCGGGCCGCCCAGGCAGGCTCCAGGACATGTCGAGAGGGCCCCCAGAAGCCCCCAAGACGGCCCCGGAGAGCCCCGGCACGCTTAAAGATGGGCCCAAGACGCCCGAGATTCGCCCCAGGCGGCCCAAGAGGCGTCCAAGACGCCCGAAGAGGCCTCCCAAGAGGCCTCCCAAGAGGGCCCCGAGCGACAGAAATCGTCGATTTCTATTGTGTTTTTCGATGTTTTCGGCCTCCTCGCCTCTTCGGCTTCCCGACGCTCCAAGACGGCCCAAGAAGTCCCCCCGACCGCTCCAAGACGGCCGAAGAGGACCCCAAGAGAGCCCCAAGACGGGCCAGGAGGGCCCCCAGACGGTCCCAAGACGCCCCAGGACGGCCCCAGGACGGCCCAGGAGGCGCCCCAGACGGCCCAAGAGGCACCCAAGACGGCCCCAGGAGCGGCCCAAGACGGCCCAAGACAGCCCAAGAGGCGCCGAGGCGGGCCTCAGACGGCCCCAAGACGGCCCAAGAGGCACCCAAGACGGCCCGCGAGGGCCCTAAGAGCCCCCCCGGGAGGCCCAAAAGAAGGCCGAAGAGGCTCCGAAACGGCCCCCACGAAGCCTTCAGTGGCTTCAGAATTCCCTCCAGGAGCGGGGGAGCGGACGAGAGGCGACAGGCATATCGCAGGCAAAAACGCCCCAAGAGATCCCCAAACGGCCCCCACGAAGCCCTAAATGGCCTCAGAATTGCTTCCAGGAGGTGGGGAGCGGACGAGAGGCGACCGGCATATCGAAGGCACAAAAGAACAATGTTGGACGCTCCGAGGGCCTTCGATGTTTCTCTGTTGGGGAGAGTCGTCGTAGGATCGACGATTGCCTTTCGGCCCTGCAGCCGCACCCCCCCGCGCTTGCCCAGAGACCCCTCGCCACGTCGAGCTGATGTCGTGGACGGAGTCCACAGGTCTGCCCTAGTCAGCTACAGCGCTGGGATCAGCGCGTGCGAGAAGGGCGAGCAGTGGCAGCGGGCGCTTGCGCTGCTGAGCGAGATGCGGGAGGCGAAGCTGGATCCCAACGTTATCTTCTCTACAATGCAGGGACCCGTGCGTGCGGGAAGGGTCCCTGTCTTGATGGAGTGAAAATGCCCCACAACGGCTCCGGGGACGCCCCAGAGGCGCTCACGCGGCCCCAGAGGCGCCCAGGACGGCCCCAGACACCCCCAAAACGGCCCAAGAGCGCTCCAAGAGAGCTCCAGACCGCCGAAAACGGCCCCGACAAGGCCCAGGAGGCCTCCACGACGGCCCCAGAGACGTTCAAGAGGCGTCCCAGGACGGCCCCCACAGGTCCAAATCATTGTTTTTCCGACGAAAAACGTCAAATTTTAGCATGCACTGCTTGTCGGGAGTATGGCGCAGAAGATGGGACAAGAGGCCCCCACGACCGCCCCAAGACGGCCCAAGAGGCCTCCCAGAGGCACGAAAACCGGCCCGCGAGAGCGTCCAGAGACCCAAGAGGCGCCCAACACTGCCCCCAGGCGGCTCCAAGAGGCTCCCAGGAGGCGCCCAGGACGGCCCCACACACCCCCAAGACAGCCCAAGAGCGCTTCAAGAGAGCTCCAGACCGCCGAAAACACACCCAAGACGGCCCAGGAGGCCTCCACGACGGCCCCAGAGACGCCCAAGAGGCGTCCAAGGATGGCCCCCAGAGGCGAAAATCATTGTTTTCCAGAAGAAAAGGGTTCAATTTTAGCATGCGCTGCTTGTCGGGAATATAGCGCAGAAGCTGGTTCAAGGTCCCCACGACCGCCCCAAGACGGCCCAAGAGGCCCCCCAGAGGCACGAAAACCGGCCCGAGAGGGCGTCAAGAGAGCCCAAGAGGCGCCCAAAACGGCTCCAGGGTGACACCAAGAGGCTCCCAGGACGGCCCAAGGTATCCCCAAGACGCTCCAAGAGCGCTCCACGACAAGCCAAGACTGCCTTTTGCGGCGCCAAGACGGCCCAAGACGCCCCTACGACGGACCAAGAGACGCAGAAGAGGCTTCCCAGGAGGGCCCCAGGAGGCCACAATTGTCGCTTCCCCGAGGGGCCCAAGAGGCCAAAATCGTCCCATTCCTGACGGGAAACGCGCATTTTCACTGTATCTTGTTTCTTCGTCCTCGCAGCGTCCAAGACGGCTGTACAGGCCCCCCAGCTCCTCCCAAGACCAGCGGCCCCCAGGAGGGCCCCAAAACAGCTCCACACGGCCCCCGGACGGTTCCAGAGGCGCCCGAGACGGCCCAAGACGCACCCAAGACAGCCCCAAGAGCAGTCACTAATGGCCCACGGGACGGCTCCGAGAGGCTCCAGTGGGCGCCAAGACGGCCTCAGGGCACCCCTGGGAGCCCCAAGACAGCCCCAGAGGCCCCCAAGGCAGGCCAGGAGATCTCCAAGATGGCTCAGGAGGGCCTCCAGAAGGAGCCCAAAGGCCGAAATCGTCCCATTCCCTACCGGAATCGCCCCAAGACGCGCTCAGAGGCCCTCAGGAGGGCCCCCAAACGGCCACTCACGGCCCCGGGACGGCTCCAGAGGCGCCCGACAGGGCCCAAGACGCACCCAAGACAGCACCAAGAGCAGTTCATAATGGCCCATGACGGTCCCACCGCCCCGTCTCCAAGACGGTTGTACAATCCCCCACCGCCCCGTCCCCAAGCCTTTCCATCTGCACAGTCTCCAAGACGGCTGTACAGGCCCTCAGATCGCCCAAGACGCTCCCAGACGCCGCCAGGAGGATTTCAAAACGGCCCGAGACGGCCCTGGGACGGCTCCAGAGGCGCCCGAGACGGCAAGGCAGCCCCAATAGCGCCCAATATCGGCCCAAGATGAGCCCAAGACGGCCCCAAGATGGTCCGAGAGGCGCCCGAGACGGCCCCACATCGCCACAAGACGGCCCAAGAGGCACTCAAGACGGCCCGAAAGGGCCCCGAGAGACCCCCAGGAGGCAATTATCCCGGCAAAGCAACCTAACAGCGATGTGTAGGAGCATATCTGGAAGCATTCCCCTTAAGATTCAGATAAGAATCCTGTTGTAGAATTCTGCTGTTCTCGCCGTCGTGGTCGCATTCGCGATGGCAGTCGCAGTGGCAACAGCAGTCGCAGTCACAGCCTCAGCCTCAGCCTGCCTCAGCCTCAGCCTCAGCCTGCCTCAGCCTCAGCCTGCCTCAGCCTCGCCCTCAGCCTGCTTCAGCCTCAGCATCAGTCTGCCTTCAGCCTCGGCCTCAGCCTGCCTCAGCCTCACCCTCAGCCTGCATCAGCCTCAGCCTGCCTCAGCCTCGCCCTCAGCCTGCTTCAGCCTCAACATCAGTCTGCCTTCAGCCTCGGCCTCCGCCTGCCTCAGCTTCGGCCTGCATCAGCCTCAGCCTCAGCCTCAGCCTGCCTCAGCATCAGCCTGCCTCAGCCTCAGCCTCAGCCTGCCTCTGCCTCAGCCTGCTTCAGCCTCAGCCTCAGTCTGCCGTCGGCCTCGGCCTCAGCCTCAGCCTGCCTCACCCTCAGCCTGCATCAGCCTCAGCCTCAGCCACCGCCCTGCCTCAGCCTGCCTCAGCCTCAGCCTCAGCCTCAGCCTACCTCAGCCTCAGCCTCAGCCTGCTTCAGCCTCAGCCTGAGTTTGCCTGCAGCCTCGGCCTCAGCCTCAGCCTGCCTCAGCCTCAGCCTGCCTCAGCCTCAGCCTCAGCCTGCTTCAGCCTCAGCCTCAGTCTGCCTTCACCCTCGGCCACAGCCTCAGCCTGCCTCAGCCTCAGCCTGCATCAGCCTCAGCCTCAGCCTCAGCCTGCCTCAGCATCAGCCTGCATCAGCCTCAGCCTCAGCCTGCCTCAGCCTCAGCCTCAGCCTGCTTCAGCCTCAGCCTCAGTCTGCCTTCAGCCTTGGCCTCAGCCTCAGCCTCAGCCTCAGCCTGCCTCAGCATCAGCCTGCCTCAGCCTCAGCCTCAGCCTGCCTCAGCCTCAGCCTCAGCCAGCTTCAGCCTCAGCATCAGTCTGCCTTCAGCCTCGGCCTCAGCCTCCGCCTGCCTCAGCCTCGGCCTGCATCAGCCTCAGCCTCAGCCTCAGCCTGCCTCAGCCTCAGCCTGCCTCAGCCTCAGCCTGCCTCAGCCTCAGCCTCAGCCTGCTTCAGCCTCAGCCTCAGTCTGCCTTCAACCTCGGCCTCAGCCTCAGCCTGCCTCAGCCTCAGCCTGCATCAGCCTCAGCCTCAGCCTCAGCCTGCCTCAGCATCAGCCTGCCTCAGCCTCAGCCTCAGCCTGCCTCAGCCTCAGCCTGCCTCAGCCTCAGCCTCAGCCTGCTTCAGCCTCAGCCTCAGTCTGCCTTCAGCCTAGGCCTCAGCCTCAGCCTGCCTCAGCCTCAGCCTGCATCAGCCTCAGCCTCAGCCTCAGCCTGCCTCAGCATCAGCCTGCCTCAGCCTCAGCCTCAGCCTGCCTCAGCCTCAGCCTTCAGCCTGCTTCAGCCTCAGCCTCAGTCTGCCTTCAGCCTCGGCCTCAGCCTCAGCCTGCCTCAGCCTCAGCCTGCATCGGCCTCAGCCTCAGCCTCAGTCTGCCTCAGCATCAGCCTGCCTCAGCCTCAGCCTCAGCCTTCCTCAGCCTCAGCCTCAGCCTCAGCCTGCTTCAGCCTCAGCCTCAGTCTTGCCTTCACCTCGTCCATCAGCTTCATCTGCCATCACATCAACCCAGCCTGCCTCAGCCTCAGCATCAGCCTGCCTCAGCATTCAAAATGTGGCCAGGGAATGGAATTCTGGAACTCGAAGAACACGAAATGGCCTACAGTTGGCTCCGGGCATCCAAAATGTGGCCCGGGAATGGAGTTCTGGGAACTCGAAGACCACGAAGTGGCCTACCGTTGGCTCCGGGCATCCAAAATGTGGCCCGGGAATGGAGTTCTGGGAACTCGAAGACCACGAAGTGGCCTACAGTTGGCTCCGGGCATCCAAAATGTGGCCCGGGAATGGAGTTCTGGGAACTCGAAGACCACGAAGTGGCCTACAGTTTGCTCCGGGCATCCAAAATGTACGCCGGGAATGGAGTTCTGGGAACTCGAAGACCACGAAGTGGCCTACAGTTGGCTCCGGCTATTCCGAATGTGGCCCGGGAATGGCGTTCTGGGAGGTCAAGGAGCACCAAGTGTGTGACTGTTGCATCCGGTTATTCAGAATGTGGCCTGGGAATGGGGTTCAGAGAGGTCGACGAGCACGAAGTGTGTGACTGTTGGTGAAAAACGAGCCCGGCACAGGCCCGGCCGGCAACTCCCAACGCCTGCCCGGACCCCCCTGTGGAGTGATCTGTGAGCTCTTTTGAGTCAACTAGAAACCTATCAGTCTACGCTGTTAGGTAACAACAATTGCACCCAAACGGCCCCCAAGAGGCCTTGGATCCTTCTTACCCAGCGTCGTCTTTGGGGCTTCTTGGACCCTCTGTGAGCCATTGGGGCGGTGTGCTCGAAATGTCGATTCGTGTCCTCGCACTGGGGCCCGTCTTCGGGAGTTCGTGGGGCCCTCTGGGGCCTTCTGGGAAGCCTCTTGGCCCGTCCTGGAGACCTTTTGGGCCGTCTCGCCGCCCTCTTGCGGGCCTCTTAGGCCGCGCCCACCGGCCCCATTGTCACCACACTACCAGATAAAATTATTGTTCGGCCCTGGCGAAGAGCTCATACAAATTATCACGGCTACCCTCCCCGCAGAAGCTATGATGAACACAGACTGGGGCGTGAGAAACAGCTTCTGTCCACACCATGTCATGCCTACATGGGTGCGCTTCCACTGACACCGCCTCCACCACCGCGTTCCTGCCTTCAGGCCTGCTTGCCTGCATCCCCCCACCTCCTCCTCCAGCGGCCACCTCCTCCATCCACGCCGTCCCCTCCACCCCCCCCTCAGCTGCCAGGCCCCGGAGACGCTCCACTTCCACGTCCACGCCATGGCGGGCAGATTCCGCGGCCGGAAGGCCGCGGGTCAGCCCTAGTCTGTACTATATGGCCGGAGGAACCGCGTGCCGGAAGGAAAAAGCGCCAAATGCCCGGAAACGGCTCCGAGACGCTCCGGAGGCCGCCCCGACGGCCCAAAGACGGCTCCGAGCCGCTCCAAGACAGCTCCGACCCGCTCAAGATGCCCTGAAGGCGGCCCAAGAGGGCCCCGAGACGCGCAATGATCCGGCCAAGACGCCCGAGATTGGCCCAAGACGGCCCACGAGCCCCCCAAGACGGCCCAACAGGCCTCCCAAGAGGCCTCCCAAGAGAGCCCCGAGAGGCCAAAAACGTTGATTTTCATATGTTTTTTCCTAGGTTTTTTGCTTCCTCGCTTTTTCGGCTTCCCGACGCTCCGAACCCCCCCCAGAGGCATCCAAGACCGCTCCAAGACGGTCCCAGAGGGCCCCAAGACGGTCCAAGGCGGCCCCAGGACAGCCCCAGAGGCGCCCAAGACAGGCCAACGGGACCCCAAGATGGCCCGAAGGGCGGCCCAAGATGGCTCCAAGACGGCCCGAGGACCGCCCAAGAAGGCCCTAGGGTGCCCCAAGACAGCCCAAGGGGCGCGATAGACGAGCCCAGAGAGGCCCAAGAGGCCCCCAGGAGCCCAAAAGAGGTCCCCAAACGGCCCAAGAGCTCCCCAAGACGGCCCGACAGGCCTCCCAAGAGGCCTCCCAAGAGAGCCCCGAGAGGCCAAAATTGTTGTTTTCATGGGTTTTCCAGAGGTTTTTTTGCTTCCTCGCTTTCTCGGCTTCCCGACGCTCCGACACCCCCCCGGAGGCATCCAAGACCGCTTCAAGACGGTCCACGAGGCCCCCCAGAGGACCCCCAGACGGTCCAAGAGAGCCCCAAGACGGTCCAAGGCGGCCCCAGGACGGCCCCAGAGGCGCCCAAGACAGGCCAACGGGACCCCAAGATGGCCCGAAGAGCGACCCAAGATGGCTCCAAGACGGCCCGAGGACCGCCCAAGAAGGCCCTCGGGGGCCCCACGACAGCCCAAGGGGCGCGATAGACGAGCCCAGAGAGGCCCAAGAGGCCCCCAGGAGCCCAAAAGAGGTCCCCAAACGGCCCAAGAGCTCCCCAAGACGGCCCAACAGGCCTCCCAAGAGGCCTCCCAAGAGAGCCCCGAGAGGCCAACATCGTTGATGTTCATTGGTTCTTCCGAGTTTTTTTTGCTTCCTCGCTTTCTCGGCTTCCCGACGCTCCGAAACCCCTCAAGAGGCATCCAAGACCGCTCCAAGACTGTCCACGAGGTCCCCCAGAGGACCCCCAGACGGTCCAAGAGGGCCCCAAGACGGTCCAAGGCGGCCCCAGGACGAGGCGCCCAAGACAGGCCAACGGGACCCCAAGATGGCCCGAAGAGCGGCCCAAGATGGCTCCAAGACGGCCCGAGGACCGCCCAAGAAGGCCCTCGGGGGGCCCCACGACAACCCAAGGGGCGCGATAGACGAGCCCAGAGAGGCCCACGAGGCCTCCAGGAGCCCAACAGAGGTCTCCAAGAGGTGCCACGGGGCTTCCACACTGCTTCGAAGAGAGGGGGGCGGACCAGGGGACCGTCTCAGGAACGGCCCAATAGGCCTCCCAAGAGGCCTCCCGAGAGAGCCCCGAGAGGTCAACATCGTTGATGTTCATTGGTTCTTCCGAGGTTTTTTGCTTCCACGCTTTTCCGGCTTCCCGACGCTCCGAACCCCCCCCAGAGGCATCCAAGACCGCTCCAAGAGGGTCGAAGAGGTCCCCAAGAGGACCCCGAGACGGTCCGAGGAAAAATATGCATTTCCTATGGAAAACGAGCCACTTTCAAGTTCTTGCTGACGAGGTTCCCTGCCAGCTCCCAGTGCGTGCTTCTCCCCGCGCCCTCGCGTTCTTTTCGGTTGCCTCGGGCCCCCTGTCCGGCCTTTCTGGCGCCTCGGGGCCCTCTTCCGGCCCTCCGCGGCCTCCTCCGGGCTCTCTTGGGATTTCTTCCGGCGCTCCGAGATGCTTCCGGAGGCGCCCTGCAAGCTCAGCGGCCTCCCCCGCGCGCCCAAAATGGCCCCTTCGACGTCCCTGGAAACTCAGCAGCCTCCCCCGTTCCTGCTGACGAGGTTCCCTGCGAGCTCCCGGTGCGTGCTTTTTCCCGCGCCCTCGCGTTCTTTGCGGCCCCACCAGGGGCTGGGTACTGTTCGTTTTGAGCGCCCCTCAAAACGAACACCTGGAAGCTCTTTCTGGTTCCGTCCTGGCGCCCTCGAGGCCCTTCCCCAGACGGCCTTGAAACCGCGAGGAGCTTCCGAAAGGATCCCAACAACATCTCAGGAACTTTGAAGAGAGCCCGAGAGACGCCTAGGAAGACCCCGCGAGAGGCCGCGCTCTGTTCGTTTTGAGCGCCCCTAAACACGAATACCACGAAGCTCTTTTTGGTTCCGTCCTGGCGCCCTCGGAGGCCCCTACCGAGACGGCCTTGAAGCCGCGAGGAGCCCCCCAAAGGAGCCCAGGAAGATCTCAGGAACTTCGAAGAGAGCCCCGACAGAGGCCGAGGAAGGCCCCGCGAGAGGCCGCTCTCTGTTCGTTTTGAGCGCCCCTCAAAACGAACACCACGAAGCTCTTTTCGGTTTTGTCCTGGCGCCCTCGAGGCCCCTACCGAGACGGCCTTGAAGCCGCGAGAACCTTCCCAAAGGAGCCCAAAAAGATCTCAGACGCTTCGAAGAGAGCCCGAGAGAGGCCAGGGAAGGCCCCACCAGGGGCTGGGCACTGTTCGTTTCGAGCGCCCCTCAAAACGAACACGTCGAAGCTCATTTTGGTTCCGTCCTGGCGCCCTCGAAGGCCCCTACCAAGACGGCCTTGAAGCCGGGGGGGGCTTCCCAAAGGAGCCCAAGAAGATCTCAGACGCTTCGAGGGGAGCCCGGGAGAGGCCTGGGAAGGCACCACCACGGGCTGGGCATTGTTCGTTTTGAGCGCCCCTCAAAACGAACACCTGGAAACTCTGTTTTGTTAGGTCCTGGCGCCCTCGAGGCCCCTCCCGAGACGGCCTTGAGACCGCGAGGAGCCCCCGAAAGGAACCCAAAAAGATCTCAGGAACTTCGAAGAGAGCCCCGAGAGAGGCCTAGGAAGACCCCGCGAGAGGCCGCGCTCTATTCGTTTTGAGCGCCCCTCAAAACGAACATCACGAAGCTTTTTGGGGTTCCGTCCTGGCGCCCTCGAGGCCCCTACCGAGACGGCCTTGAAGCCGCGAGAACCTTCCCAAAGGAGCCCAAAAAGATCTCAGACGCTTCGAAGAGAGCCCGAGAGAGGCCAGGGAAGGCCCCACCAGGGGCTGGGCACTGTTCGTTTCGAGCGCTCCTCAAAACGAACACGTCGAAGCTCATTTTGGTTCCGTCCTGGCGCCCTCGAGGCCCCTACCAAGACGGCCTTGAAGCCGGGGGGGGGCTTCCCAAAGGAGCCCAAGAAGATCTCAGACGCTTCGAGGGGAGCCCGGGAGAGGCCTGGGAAGGCACCACCACGGGCTGGGCATTGTTCGTTTTGAGCGCCCCTCAAAACGAACACCTGGAAACTCTGTTTTGTTAGGTCCTGGCGCCCTCGAGGCCCCTCCCGAGACGGCCTTGAGACCGCGAGGAGCCCCCGAAAGGAACCCAAAAAGATCTCAGGAACTTCGAAGAGAGCCCCGAGAGAGGCCTAGGAAGACCCCGCGAGAGGCCGCGCTCTATTCGTTTTGAGCGCCCCTCAAAACGAACATCACGAAGCTTTTTGGGGTTCCGTCCTGGCGCCCTCCAGGCCCTTATCGAGACGGCCTTGAAGCCGCGAGGAGCTTCCCAAAGGAACCCAAGACTATCTCAGGAACTTCGAAGAGAGCCCCGAGAGAGGCCGAGGAAGACCCCGCGAGACTGGGCCCTGCCGACGCCTTCGACGCAACCGCATTTTTTTGACGCCTTGCCGAAGGGTGTTGTCACGCTGCGTTCCAGCGCTGCAGAGGGACAGGCGGGAGAACCCGAAGGAGAGGAGAAAGAAGAGGAAGATGAGGGACAGGATGAGAGGGACGAGGATGATCAGGAGGGCACTGAGAAGGATGAGGGAGTCAGGAGGAGGAGGAGGAGGAGGGGGAGGAGGAGGAGGAGGAGGAGGAGGAGGAGGATGACGAGGAGCA